>ML790239.1:269141-322570 GCA_009831015.1 Picea engelmannii
TCCTTCATCTCATTATTCCACAATTAAGCATGGGTTCTCTTACTCCACAAAGCGTCTTCCCGTGAGGGATTTCACCATAAGGGGACCACTTTGGAGTTCATCCATATTTACTTCTTATCAACCATGACAAAAAAAATAATGAGCCATATTTACATCAAACACTATTGGGTCCATTACCCAAACCTTTGTGCTACGGGTCTTTCTTCAAGGGTTGACATCAATGACAACCAACCTTAATCAATAGTGTATATATGTATATGTAAAATAAATAAATAAAAGGAAAAACTAATAAAAAGAAAAAAAATGCAAAATAATAAAAAGTAAAGAAAAAATTAGTCCATTTATGAAAATCAACTTGTTAGCGTAGCTAAACATGGACTTGCTTGAAAGACTAGGTTTTTGGTGGGTAGGTCCATAATAAAATTTGGCATACAGTTCTTGATTCTACTTCATGTTTTTAAAATCATTATGTTTGTTCTCGTGTTATATGATGGGGGATTCATTAAGGCCCTCCTTCTAACAAACTTTTCCCCATCGACTCCAACACATTATTTGGGGTCAGAGTTATGTATTTTTCATGGTACCTAGGGGATTGCATGTATTAATGGCAGGTTCTCTCACTGGAGGTAGTGGGGATTCATCAATGCTCCTTGTTTTTCATATCTTGTAGGTGACTTGAATCCAACTATTTTATTCGTACCTCACAAGATGTACCAATTTACTTCGACTCTCACCGACATCAATGGTGAGTAATCCCACATTGGTTAACAGCATTCATCATTGGTTGGTAATCCAATGATTTTTTTCTATGTTTGACTTCAACAAATTCATTCACATAGATATAATTGTATCAAGATTGGGTTTTGGTGAAGATTATTTGGTTTGTGGTTCTAACAACAGTTTGCAATGTGTGAATAAAAGTGAAATAGGATTCAAGGAAGCTAGAAAATACAAGTGCCTCAAAAAGAGGAGGTTATATCTTCCCTTGGCAAGTCTCCTACTAAGGGACCAAATCTCTTCCTCGTTACAGAGCTTGAGGAAAAAGTCTTATTTTGGCCCCTCGTCTCCCTTTTTCAGTGTTCCCGCTGCAATTATTTTCCTCTCACTCCATCATAAAATCCATTTTCAGTGGTAGATATGATTGGGTGGCCCAAATCAACCACTAGTACTCATTTATCACCTTTGGTTTCAGTATGGTTTTGCTATTTTCATCATGCATAAGGTTATATTTTCTAAGTTTTTCTAAGAAATTCATAGCATCTATAGAAGTGAAAGTAATTCCTCTATGATCTGAATAATGCTCCTAATCCTTTATTAGCAACAACACTTAACTTCATCGGCTTCAGTTAAAAGTAAGAAAAGTTGGCAGTATTGGTAATGAACTCCTGTAACTGAATTTTTATGGAACAAAGACAACCAGTCACATAATTTCATTCACCATTCCATGGATTTGCAACATACATATGTCTCTCTAATCAACAACAAGTGTTACTTGTACACAATTCAACAACAAATCTCTTGAGTTAGTATATTGCAGATATTTTTCCAGCATGCTTTCATGACATCCACAAAGTGTAAGATGGTAATGGAACAAAGGTAATTTAGAGGTAAAAAAAAATATTTTAAACTCTTTTAATCTATTGAAAACAAAGGAAATTTTATTGGAAACTCTCTTATGCTTGTGCCTTACCCTCACCGTTTATCCCACTACTAAAAACCACCATAGACATGTTACCTACTCTTTGTATCTTAAACTTCCTTTACTACTGTCATATATATATTGGATTTATTCGATATTTAAAACTTACCCAATATTTAAATTCTACCATTATATCACACTCCTTAACTCATACCCTATCTATTTCCCATCATACATATTGGTCAAAGGCTCTTCCAATAGTCAAATTGCATGTTTATGAATAGATTAGTCACATCAATTCTTCATATTTCCACATATCCCATCTATTATATGGTAAATTTCTCATACATATTACTCATTAATCCATCATGAGTCTACAATTGTCGATAAAAATAATATCTCCAAACTTAAAAATGATTAAGATTAAGGTTATGGGGATATCATGGCATCCTTATTGTACCTATAGACACGACCATTTCATGATTTCCCATGAGCTTGTGTAATCTCTCATTTGACCATTATAACTCATCTGCAATCATTGAAGGGATTCTAGATGAATTACATTCATATTGTTTGAAATTGAAAACGTATGGTCATTTAATAGTGGTGATTGTTTGAGCCTTCTCTTATCAGACCCTACTCATTAACATTTCAGACAACATCCTCTCACTCATAGAACCATTTCCATTCACGATGGTGATCGATCACCATGAGCCAACCTCCATCTGAGCTCTGGAAGATCTACCTGAGTATAACTCATGCCAAAAAATTCTTAAGGCCGTGGGGTGGCATGAATTGTTCATTAAGTTCAGAGGACACAATGACCAGGTGATACTGCAATTCATAAAGTGTTTTAGTGGAAAAGTGGCCCAAGTTGGGGAACTGGTAATGGAGGTGACTGAGAATTCAATAGCTCACTCCATAAGCTTGTCAAGAGAAGGGGAAAGGTGGTTCAAAAATCGACCCATAGCACAGGACCCATGTAATCAGTTTTTGAACGGGATACCATGAGCTTGGCTCATGGATGAATGGAACGCACTATTGGAAATTCTACAGAGGTATTTGTATTGCAAAGAGCGTTATGTTCTTATCTTTCAATATTGTATTTGAATTCTGTTGCATTTTAAATTTTACCAGCAGTTGAAGTTTCCTTATTACTTATGGAAGAGTCTAAGAAAAATGTCTAGCCATGTAAAGAAGAATAAAAAAAACCTTTCCAAAATTTGGTATCATCATGGCTTAGTAAGAATTATGATCATAGAAGAGCTTATTTAGATAAATGAAACATGGGAAAGTTTCATTCGTCAAAATAAATTTTCTAAACAACCTAGCGAGATGGTGGTAGAGAACCAAGCAATGCAAGGTGACGACAATACTAAAAAGGCTTGATGAAAACCTTGGCTCCCCCGGAGATGAGGGCTTCATCTCTCCTCCAACATGCCAATGAAAGAGAAAAGTTGTAAAGGCCGGCCCAATGGTAGAAACAATGCCTAAACCTCTTCAAAACCGTTGAGTCACTAGAAAAATGGATAAATAGAGAGATGGTACTCCTATGGTGGTTTCTACCCATCCTAATGCTCCAGTATTGATCCATGTTCATACAATTACTCATGTAACACCCTCTTCTTATCAACAACAAGTGATGGAGAAGTGTTGAATTTCTTTAGATGATGAAGGAGAAGATAACAAAACACTAGCAGATATCTTTAAAATTCCAAAGAAGCAGAGGATTAAAGGCTCAAACCATGTAAATAAGGCACTTCCTCAACCTTATGACAATGTGTCTATTGGACATAATGACCCTATCCCACCATCAAATGAGTCACCAAGCAAGGTGAAGAGAAAGAACAGGGAAATTAAAAGGTTAAAACAAGAAGCCTTGGAGATGATAGTGTTGAACCGATGCATACAAAAAAAAAAGATGTGTTAAGAGAACAAAGCCATAACCTCCAAGAAGAGATCAAGAAGATACGATATGAGAATAGAAATATGCATAAGAATATTATGGTCTCTTGTCAGCCAGAACAAAGGAGGTGTAGTGAAAGAATAACTAGGGCAAGGGGAGGTCTCAACATTTTGATCATTACTCACATGATGCTTCAAATTTTGGGATCAATTTTGAGTTTGAGGATGCTCTTTGCATGAGGACATGCAAGTAGACATGTGTGGGGGAGATGTTGGTCTCCCATTTTTCCACATTTTAATACCATTTTCCCCTATTATTATCCCACTATTACACCTGAACCTGGCCTCATCATTCCAAGAATCTATGTTCCTAAGCCTAAAATATTGTAACAAGCTTTGAAAAGGTAATAATTTCTTATTATAGTTGATTTCCTAAGTTTTTAATATGTTTAATGAGTTTTTTGGAACTAATGTTTATTTATGAAAATTTACAGTTCAATTCTTGCACCTATGATGGAGTTCTAGTATCTAGGTTCGTGTGCCTTGGCTCAAGTTCTATATCCTTCATGAGACCACCAAGCCCCAGTCAAAGCACAGAGTCAAAGCTTCCTTGTGCCCAGGTCGTTTGTGGGAATATTCCAAAAAAAAAAATGAGATGTTATTCATATTCATTTTGTCATACGAATAGCAATGAGACCAAAAATGATTCCTTCAAAGTTCACTCCAATTTCTAAAGATATAATATAGATCGGGGATGGTTAAACTTGGTAAATTTGTTGTTGCCTTTGTCAAATTTTGATGTTTTTTTTCATGAGAGTTCAAGGGTATAGTCCTATTTCTATGTGTAAATTTCTATATGTATGTAACACCTTAATGTAATCAAGTTAGTAGAGAGACGGAAGGAGAATCAATCTATGATACTGTAGCTATTCATTTTGGGAGCTGAGAGCATCCTTGATCATTGTTATTTTTCATTCAGACTCGATTATGTAATGGAGCATATACTGTGAGTGAAAACTATGTTTTTAATGAAATTATTTCTTTTATAACTTCGTGGTGTTTCTTTAATAGTATTCATGTAAGTTTCTAAGGCATTCCACCAGTTGGCAAGGGCCCACCAACCCCGGGAGTAACATTGTGTATGTTGTTGCTAGAATAGTTTTAATTCTGTAATAGTAGCTTATTCCATTAACGATTTTGATTACTTATGTTCCATCATAACTTCATAATTAAAATGAGTTTTAATCTGTGAATGGTTCATCAAATTACTTGTGTGTTCTTTGCTACAATTTAAGGGAATGCAATTGATAGTTTGAGTCCATCTTTGGCGATAACCAGTAATGAAATTTGCATATTCTCAAGGATAAGTATTTATATTTGTATAATTTTCTATCCCATTGAAATCATAGTTTAATTCTATGGTTAATGCAAGTTTTGAAGTTTTGTTTGTAATTACAGTTACACAATCATGTATAATATCAGTTCAATCACTAATAAAAGATATCACAACATGGAAATGTCATGAGCCTTCTTGTGAGAATTGCTTCCAAGGGATTTGTAATTGTCATTTAGGAGTTTTCATTGTCATTTCAGATACACAGTTAATACTAAAAAATGTATGACAATTGAGTCACATCTATGTATAAGCAATTTGTTTATATAGAAGAAGTGAAATACCACCATGAATTCATTACATTGAATGTATTGATTGTGAGTTTAAGAATTAGACTCATTTCTCATAAGCTTTACTTCTAGACTAATAAAATCAATCTAATAACAATAGTGTATGAATGGAGATTCAATACCCTCATCGCTGATTGATTAAAGGGAATGGTTTGAGTAAAACTTATGATCATAGTTAATATTCTTTTTCATTATTTTTGGATATTAATTGGAATTCTTATTTTCAAATCTAACCTCATAATCAGAGCATGAACACTTAGTTTATTAAGTCAAAGATTGTATCTCGAATCTTAGAAGGATATTTGATAAAAAATAATTAGTTATTAGCTTCTTCTTTCAAGTTTTTTCCCTGCATTTGATTATTTTTTGTGTGTGAACACTTGACATCCATAAATTGATAATTAAGATCAGAGCATATTAGAGAACATGATCATGCATAGATAAGAGATCTATGCATGACATATAAAGTTATTTACTTTCTGCTCATACTTGATATTAATTTTTTGGGTGAAGTTAAGTTGTTCAAAAGGGTTGCTTGATAGTATTTTGATAAATGATTGGTTTTAAGTTTGGTTTGCTTCACCCGTGAGAAAATAAATTATTTTGAAAAGTGAGAGTAGTTTGAACTTCAATCTTTTACCTGCACATACTGCATATACAACTCACAAGTTTACTAACCGGATTGACAAGTACAGGGTGTATTAAAGTAATAATTAATTTACCCAACACATTTAACAATGTGTAATTTCCTATATTGACAAGGAATATGGGACAAAGATTTTTAATACTACCTAAGAGGAGAGAGGTTATTCCTATTCCAATGGTTTGGTAGGAAATTTCTCAAATTAACAACCTATCAGGGACATATTTAGGAAGGAGGTGTGGAGCCTTGGAGTTCCCATAGACCCTAATGTACATGTAGTACTTGCCTAAATAATAGTATGCTATATATTTCTTACTATCCATGGCCTCCTTTGATATCATATATGTTGGATATCCAAAACTTATGGTATACAAGGGAGTGAAGAAACAATCACATATGTCATAAATGTATTTCTTATAGTTTATGTCTCATATCTCTGAACAATAAACATGTATAGGAGGTTGATATTGGTCCCAACTCCATCCAAAGGAAGTAAATTGTATAGAAGAGCATACAACATCAATAAGGTAGGAAGACATGTAAAAATTGGGTTTTTTCATACCTGAGACATTCTTGAGGTGGTGGCAGATATTGAAGATTAGTATTTTTTCCCAGTTGAAAACTTGCCCAGTCTTTACCACTATGTAGGCCATGGGAATCCATTCTATTTGAAAACGAGTGCTCTTCTCCTCTCCATAAAGCCTACATATCATGTTATTTAACAATCCATGGGACGTTTTGAGTTCCTGGGAGGGAATTACCCTTTTTCCCTGCTTAAATTTTCTTTCTTCATCGCACCACCAGTCTTCCGTCAACTCAGCAAAATATTTGTTGTCCTTGTTGAATTCCCTCAAAAATGGTTTTCTTAGGGAAACCTCAGGCTCTAGAAGGTGGTATCAGAGGCTTATGTCTTCGGGCCTCAAAGATGTTATCTAGATTCTTGGTTTTCTCACAATTGTAGCTATAATCTGATCAAACTATTTGAGACACCATTGTGTTGTGTCGTTGTAAGGAAACAACATCGGATGGGAAGCCAATAGGTGAATACAAATTTTATGGATATTTCGATAGACTTCTAGATTCTCATCCTCCAGTGGGAAATCTCCATTGTTCAAAATCTTGTAAATTTCATCATACCTAAGATAGTGATCCACCCCATTGTGATAACTAGTATCTGTAACTAGAATGCTACCTGGATTTACTGCAGGTTCAGGTACAGGCACAGACACATGTGCTACGAGGTTTCTCACCTTTCTAGTTTATGGGCGTGACATGTTGTTGATTCTATGTCCTATAATGAACAAGACAACACATAATTCTACTAAAAGATATAATAGTACAGGAAAACAAAATTTAAACCAATCACATACCTGTTGTTCTAGATCTTAATCGAAGTTAGGATCTAACTTGTATTCATAGTATGTAGAGTGGATTTTTTTGTAAGTTTACAAGAACACGTAATGAGCTAGTTAGGGATTACAAGGTGTTATGTATTTGTAAATTACATTAAATCTTTTAATTAATGTTGAGTGTGTGATAGTTCATATGCAGGTGTAAAATCACTTTTCCATTAATGCATTCAAAGGTACGCATTACTAGATCTGTGTATCAGAGGTATCACTATCGGAAGATCAATCATGGAAATTTTTTCCAATAGTGCTATCAGAGTGAGTTTCTTTTGGAAAGGAAAATATGGGTGGTTAATATTCACTCTGACGAGAAGGTATCAAGGAATATTCCCTTTTGCATCAAGAAGCATGCCGAGGAAAAGACGTTGTAAATCACACCAAGATTGTTCTTTATTTGTTGTTCTTTATTGGATTGTTGGAAGGGGGCTTCATCGGAGAGGAGACCAACACTAAAAATATAACTTTGAAGGTAGGCTCTTCGATGGTGTTGTCAGAGTGTTTTGTCATCAGAGAGGAAAGGTTAAGTTGTTTTGTGACTCCAACGAGAAATCTATTGAGGAATATTCCTTTCTCGACAATCAAGTTTACACTAGGTGCTTCACTCGTGAGGGGTTTGAAGCCTTTGGATAAAATGGATTAATCGATCAATCCATAATTTCCAAATACTTTAATTAGTTCTATGAGGGACCTACTCTTGCGCTAAGTCCTTATCACTAAGGAGAGTTTTATATACTAGCAATTGACCAATATGTAGGCATAGTGTAACCACTACGTAGATTATCGAAAGTGTATGTGTCAGAGTGATGTCTATCAGATAGGGCTTCATCGGAGTTGATCTTACTAGAGTGAATATTCTTCCAATGATAATGATTCCAATAGAACAGTTTCTGATAGTACTATTGGAAAGGTTCCATCATAATAGAAATTAGTGTTGTTCATTTGTGTATTCCAAGGAGAAATGTCTTGATGTGTAATGGTAAAATAAGCGAAGATCTTTCTTGAGGTTCAACATGACTTAGAATTTGGTATTGTTTGGACAAGGGCCAATAGACAAAAAGTGAAAGAGCATAAGGCCTTTGATTCACAGAGTTGATTTCATCGTTAGGATTGAGATTGAATTAGCAAAATAATAGTTCTTGTGTCAATAACAAATCAAGTAGCTAGTGATAGAGTACCTTCCAAAAATTTTGATAGGGGGTACCCACCAAAATTATCTAATTTAGAAAATTTTAGTGGGTAGTTGTGGGGGGCACAACACTTTCGTATGTTCAACATAGATACAACAGGTCCCTCCACAACTCTATTGGCCACAAAACATTTTAGGTGTGCTTGTGGTTCCAGCCATTGGCCCCCATTAATGTAGCTCTGCCCATTGCAACTGCATAGGAAGATTCCTCCCATACTCAGACCGAGGTTGATCGAGAAGCCAAATTTGTTGATCGAATCTAGCACATTCAAAAAGTTCATGACATTTTGAAAAAATACAATGCCAAGTACAAGTAGCGCCACAATCAACATCGGCTACCACACAAGTTTCAGGTTGGATATTGTTGGAATATTGGTTGTTGTCATTGATGTCAACCCTAGTCATTGGTTGTAGTCATTGATGTCAACCCTAGCCATTGAATTTTGTACCCCACAGTTGATCAAAGTAGATAGACATGAAGGAAATTACAAATGCAAATACAACACCCATGGATGGATAGTATAATTCATGCCACTTCTGGTGGTATGTGGCACGTCACTTGGATCCTCACGATTGAGGAGAAATGAATTTTTGAAGATGATAATGTGAGTTGAAGAAGAAACTACATCTCGGCCCTAATATTAAAAGAAAGTGACATAAAGGGTATAAATAAATATAATTATACATTTATTTTAAACACACACAAGTTTGGTAATGAACAAGGAGATATAAGTCGAATTTCAAAGGAAATATGAAGTAAAGAAGGTCGAATTTCAAGGGAGGATGAAGTCTTTTGGTGATGTGTTCTATGGTATGTTATTTACAGATCATCTTACCATTTTCGCTATAAATTTGTTTATATAACAATTCAGATGGTCAAATTTGGAGGCTATTGATAAGACATATCTAGGTACCTATGGTGAAAATAAATCTCTTTATTCTCTATAATTATGGAGATAGACTCTATGGAAGATAGGGATTTTGACTATTCCAAAAGCTAGTCATAAACATGTGTTCCAGGTAAAATAGTCATAACGTCTTCATAGAGAACCCAAATGAAGTGATACCAATTGAATTGGAAAGAGTACGGGCTTTAGTTTCTTGTGTACAAATTTCAGAATCTTATGTTAATTACTGAGCGCAGGGCATTCTATACAAGTTCGCTCTCCTGAATAAACCATAATTGAATAAGGCCTACCTTTTTATCTATAACTCCTTTTCTGGGAGGATTCAAGGAGTGAAGCTTGGAGGAGTTTCAGAGAATGCATTGAGTAATATTATCTATAGGATCATAGTATTCCAAGAAGTGAAGAATTGCAGTAGTTGAAGAAGTATCAGGAAGCATTATCAAGTTCTATGTGATGGTTGTTTAATGGTGATAATTTAATGTAAAGTTTTATTATCTCTCATATATTCTTGGGTGGAAGGAAAGGGCAAGGATGGAGAAGTCAAACTTCTCTTGACATTGGAGGATTGTATCTTCCTTTTGGAGGTTTATCCCTCCCTTTATATTTGGAAGTTGTAGCTTCCCTTGGAATTCATTAGTTCCCTTGAACAATAACTATTGATTATTTATCATATATTGTGCATGGTGTATTGTGGTGTATCAGTGTAACTCTTCTACTAATGTTCATTACTCATTGGATATAATTGAATATATAATCTGGTGGAAGTATAAGTTGAAATTTTTTTAAAATTGTACTTGATATTGATTCACCCCCCTCTCAGTATCAACAATTGGTATCAGAGAAGGTTACCTTCAGTACAGTTTAACCACTGGAAGGAAGATCCTAAGCAGAAATGGAAGACAACATTCCAAATGTGATTACACCATTTGATGGAAGAAATTTTGAATATTGGAGTAATAGAATGGAAACTTACTTGAAATATTTTGGGGCATATGTTTGGTTCTCAGTTGCTTCAGGATACAATGCTTTGAAGAAACCAAAGACTGTAGCTCAGAAGGAAGCAAGAAGGAACAACAAATTGGTAATAGATACCATCCTAGATGGATTGAAAGATTCAGTTAAATCCAAGGTGGAATCATGTGCATCAACAAAAGAACTTTGGGACAACCTACAACACCTTTATGCAATGGAAGAAGAAAAAGAAAAAGAAGAAGAAGTTGAAGCAAATTACAACATCTCAGATTTCAAAGAAGCAAATAGAGGTGAGTTCTTTTGCTTTAATTGTGAAGGAGTAGGACATGTTGAATTTTAATGTCCTTATCCAAGGATTGAAAGAGATGATATTGAAGAAGAAAAGTCCAATGAAGAAGAAGAAAATCATGAAGCAGAAATGATTCAACAATAAGATGAGAATCTTAAAAAATTGAAGCATGTTGAGATTGAAAATAGCAAGCTCAAAAAAACACATAGAAAACTAAGAAGTGAATTGGTTAGTTGTGAAAAGACAATTTAAATCTTGAAGAAATAGTTAGAAGACTTTGAGAAACTAAGAGAAGAAACCATTTCCTTGAAAACTCTACTCGAAGAAGCAAGAAGAATAGAAGAAGTAAGGAATGTCCAAATGATGAAGAAAGAAGAAGATTGTGAGAAACTTGAACAAGAAGTTTTCTCATTGAGGAAGAGCTTAAGAAACTCTCAAGTGAAAAAATAATTAACACATCTTGGATGCATGGGTGAAACTTCATACAAAGAAAATGAAAATACCAACAAGAAGGTTGAAGAAATCTCTACACAGACAGTTGATGAGAAGTGGACCAGGATACCATAAAGAAGGAATGATTACAACAAAGATGAATATCCAGGAAGACCTCCTACCTTCAGGAATCAAAGAAGCTTCAATCAATATGAAGGAAACTACAGAAGAGTAGATCATGAACCTAGATGGACTACATCACAAAGAAGGTCACTTACTCCCAGGTATCAAAATTTCTTTCTTGGTCATTGCTATACTTGCAAAATTTTTGAACATAAGGCAATTAATTGTAGAATCAATGAAAGGAACAACTATGCAAGAAACATGAATGGTGTAAATAGAATATATGGAAAAAATTGTGGATTTGTGAACAAAAGTTATAATTCATTTTCCCCATTGATGGACAAAAATATTGTATGCTACAAATGTAATTATCTTGGTCACAAAGCACGAGATTTCAAATATATGAATGAATATGCTCCTATGCCAAATGTCCCTGTGCCAACCATAGTATGGAGAAGGAAAGAGATTCCAAACAATGAAGATTTTTGAATAGCATTGATCGTTGAAGAATGTAAAGAAGAAGATGAATGGTACATATAAAATGGATGTTATTCACACATGATTGGGGATCAAGACAAATTCATCAGCTTAAAGAGAAAGGGTGGAAATGTTGCATTTGGAGATGAATCATCTGCCAAAATACTTGGAAAAGGTGTAGTAGAACTTGGAAGAAAAAATGTAAAAGCAAATAATGCCCTATTGGTTGAAGACTTGAAGCATAATCTACTCAGTGTTAGTAAAATGTGTGATCAAGGATATACTCTCAT
The DNA here is from genome assembly GCA_009831015.1 of Picea engelmannii. NCBI lineage: Eukaryota > Viridiplantae > Streptophyta > Pinopsida > Pinales > Pinaceae > Picea > Picea engelmannii. The sequence goes on from ML790239.1 coordinate 281,098, forward strand.
GTTTGACTCACAAAGATGAAAAATCAAAGAAGAAGGTTCAAGAAGATTGGTTGCAACTGCAACAATAATATCAAGTAACATATATGTCCTAGATCCACTAAAAATCTCCAAGGAAGAAAGATACCATAAAAATGAAGTGTTATTAAGTGCTATATGTTCAGGGGGAGCAACCCAAAGAAGTGAGTTGCCCTTTTCCATTAAACTCAAGGGGAGAAACCCCACCCTTTTCCATTGATGTTAAAGGGGGAGAGAAACTAGGAGCATGAGGACATGGGGAGCATGAGTGTTTCCATCAATGACAAAGGGGGATATTGTTGGAATATTGGTTGTTGTCATTGATGTCAACCCTAGTCATTGGTTGTAGTCATTGATGTCAACCCTAGCCATTGGATTTTGGACCCCACAGTTGATCGAAGTAGATAGACATGAAGGAAATTAAAAATGTAGATACAACACCCATGGAAGGATATTATAATTCATGCCTCTTCCAGTGGTATGTGGCACGTCACTTGGATCCTCACGATTGAGGAGAAATGAATTTTTGAAGATGACAATGTGAGTTGAAGCAAAAACTACATGTTGGCCCTAATGTTAAAAAGAAGTGACATAAAGGGTATAAATACATATCATTATTTTAAACACACACAAGTTTGGTAATGAACAAGGAGATATAAGTCAAATTTCAGAGGAAATATGAAGTAAAGAAGGCCGAATTTTAAGGGAGGATGAAGTCTTTTGGTGATGTGTTGTAAGGTATGTTATTTATAGGTCATCTTACCATATTATATATACCTTTTTTTCTAGAACGATTAATATGGTGAAATTCATAGGCTATTGAGAAGACATATCTAGGTACATTTGGTAAAAATTTCAGCTCTTTATTCTCTATAATTTTCGAGATACACTCTATGGAAGATAGGGTTTTTTACTAGTCCAGAAGCTATTCATAAACAGGTGTTCCGGGTAAAATAGTCATAATGTCTTCATAGAGAATCCAAATGAAGTGAGACCAATTTCATTGGAAAGAGTACGGGCTGTAGTTTCTTGTGTACAAATTTTAGAATATTATGTTAAATATTGAGTGTGGGGAATTCTGTACAAGTTCGCTCTCATGAATAAACCAGAATTGAATAAGGTCTACCATTTTCTCTATAACTCCTTTTCTGGGAGGATTCTAGGAGTGAAACTTGGAGGAGTTTCATAGAATACATTAAGTAATATTATATACATGATCAGAGTATTCCAAGAATTAAAGAATTGCAGAAGTTGAAGAAGTCTCAGTTAGCATTATCGGGTTCTATGTGATGGTTGGTTGATGGTGATAATTTAATGTAAATTTTTATTATCTCTTATATATTCTTGGGTGGAAGGAAGGGGCAAGGATGGAGAGGTCAACCCTCTTTTGATATTGGAGGATTGTATCTTCCTTTTGGAGGTTTATCCCTCCCTTTATATTTGGAAGTTGTAGCTTCCCTTGGAAGTCATTACTTCCCTTGAACGATAAATATTGATTATTTCTCATATATTGTGGATGGTGTATTGTGGTGTATCGGTGTAACTCTTATACTATTGTTCATTTCTCATTGGATATAATTGAATATATAATCTAGTTGAAGTATATGTTGAATTTTTTTTTAAATTGTACTTGATATTGATTCACCCCCCTTTTAGTATCAACAAAGATAAGGTATGGTTGTGTTTGCAGAAAGAGAACCTCATAGGACCCCATCGGAATCGCCACCCATTCCGATATGGGCCTTACACCATCACCAAAGTTGTGGGTGAGAATTATTTTGAATTGATTATTCCCCCTTTCCTTGGCTTTCACCTGGTATTTTATGCAAAACTACTTCGACCATATTTTCCACCTCTCCTGGACACTTCGGACGTGATCGAACACTTGTCCCCTACAAAACTCAATCCTAACTGCATTGAATATGAAAAAATTGATCAAATCATGGACACCAATATGAAATTCACCTTCCAATATAACATCCAACTCTATGAGGTCGTTGAAGCAGGGAAATTTCTTCATCAGGGAAAGTGGCTCACCAGGAGTCAGATTCAACAGATGTTTCCCCATTTGATGGAGGAAATTGATGCAATGGGGACCATTTCTTCCTAAGAGGGGAGGAATGATCCAGGTGCATACTATTTTCCACCCACCTATTCCACTAATTCATAATGCTTCCACGTCTTGGTAGTTTTCCTATAGTTTTTTGGGTCCCAAACTTTCGGGGCCATTTTGAGGCCCTAAACGACGTTTTTTTTTGGCTTGGAAGAGCCTATAATGTCATTGAAGGTGGATGCTAGGCCAAATGAAATGTGTACTCTAAATATACCTTTCTAATGATGTATTCAACGCCCCAAATAGAGATCGTATGAAAAAATTGCACCCTAGGAAGTTGACGTATCAACTAACCACATCGAGGCCCACAAACCTTTGGGCCTTTCATCTTTTGGGGTTAGGATTTTGGATATTTAAGGTTTGCTCATTGATTTTTTATGTTAAAAGTAATTTTCAGCCTCTTTGTAATCATGTTATTGCAAATGATCATAGGCATCACATCTCTATCTTCAGAAATAAGCTACCACCATTCTAGCTAGATTGCGTGCTTTGCATTTTACATTATTTTGTATTTCAGACAATCATTATTAGAATATGAATTTAATTGTATTACTTTGTTTCTTGCAATATCTTTTTGTGTTTCCTTATTATATATTTTCCTTCATGTCGTTATTAATATAATCCATATCAACGAAATACCTTCTCTATTGGGATTATGGTGAAGTGGGACTACATAAAATGAGGACACTATAAATTTTCCACTACAATAACTAGTCCCCAACATAAACACCAAAAACAATACCCTAACCAGTAGTGAAATGAGTAAAGGAGGTTCACACCTACTTTGATAGGATGTTTATATTCATAAAAGAGTGATGGGATCAAATGGAACCATCGTGAAAACTCTAATATCTGAAATAAACCAGGAGAACAAAAGAACTAGGGTGACAACGTAAAACCCTAACAAGCGTTCCCTAGAGTTGATCCATAAATTCACTAGAGAGAAGAAAGTGAAACCCAAGAACAAGAGAGAAAACATTTGACATGGTGCTTGTAGGAGAAAGAATATTCACTTGTATATTAGAATAATAATTTTACAAATGACTCTTGAGTGTATATTATACACAACTCAAAAAGTAGGGTGCCCTCCCAAATGTAGAAATTTTGTGAATTGAGGTTTCTTTTGCAACTCATAAATTTCACCTCTAAACTAGAGTTTTCTTCGATCTTAACCTTGTAAAATTCCACCTTAGGGCTGCTATGAAATATAAACAATAACACTAACAATAACAGACTATATTTCAACTCTTAAGAACCCTAATTTAGTAAACTATTCAAGAGAAAAGATACCAATGTGTTTTAATATGTTTCATCCCTCTAGGGAAATATCATCAAGCATATAGCAAATATGAAAACATTTATGACAACTGTAAATATGGAGGAAAATATTTCATTATACTCTTCAACTATAATTTTAAATAAATTAACACATTCACCCTTATCTTATTGTTGAGTCATAAAAATGTCATCTTTTCACATCCTTTTCCCTTGATTTTTAATCCTTTTTCACTTTCTCGTAACCCTGTTTTACTCCATTTTTATTCTTATATGTGGGATCAGGCTCAATATTTTCCAATGAATTATTTTAATATTTTATGTGAATTTATGATTAAATGTTAGAGAAACAAGATATTTACACTTATCTTTCAAAATTGGGTTAGTTTGTTTGTTGTTACAAGAATAGGCAATTCCTATAATCGATCCATATTTGAAGATCCTCTAACTAGGTTTTCGTGAATTTTGGTGTGAACCATCATCAAGTCAAAATGAAAATCTCAATAAAATATCTCAACAGCCCAGATCGCATTTTGAGAGATATCATCAAATTATCATCTACAATTTAGTGATTATGGGAACAAGAAATCATGTAACAACGTAGATTTTGCCACTCTCTCCAAATTCATACGGTTAAATTTTAATTTCCTCTTCAGTCATTGAATATTTGTTATATATTTGGAATCATCATTCAAACCTATTGGATATGGAAATAATCTTGGATCTTTTGATGAGATTAGTTGTGAAGACCTTGGAGATATTATGAGCTAATTTCTAGTTGCTAATTTTTAGCAAATTAGTGTAACCACATGAGAGATTTGTGGATATGAATTTATTATTTGTTATTTTAGTTTCAAAAAAAAAGTATGTATTAAGAGGAGTGTCTTCTCCATTCAAAAATATGACTCTTTGAGCCTACGTCTATATTATGATGGAATAAAATAAAACTTCTTGATATTTCTTTTCATATAGACTGCCATTTTCTAGTTGTATAAGTAGCATGTTTTGATTTAGTTTATTATGTTATAGAGTTTATTGCCTTGTTCTTGGGAGATTGATTTCACTCCAAATATATCATGGTGGTCTTTTATTTCATTTTATATGTCTTTATTGAATTCTTCTATTTGATTTCATGAATAGTCTTTTCCTTTTGAAAGTTAGATTAGTTTTATTTTAAGCAATGATTCATGGAAACAAGAAGTGCCTAAATCATGTCGACGGATAACTTGATGACAACATGGTCCTAATAGCATGATCGATGTTCAAGTACATGATAATTGGAAAGAATGATTAAGTTTTCTTTTGATTGATGAAGTGTGGTGTGTTTCATTTCCATAGTTAGTTTCATTGAAATATATTAATAAATACACCAAATGGAGTATTGTTGTAGAAGGTTCAAATCTCAAAGATTGAGCACTTAAATACAACATGATTTACAAAACTCGTGGATATAGTAAGGTATAATTTAATGATGATTTTGTCTTTTGTTCCATTTATTTCATGCAATTGATTACATAAGTAGGAAATGAATTACACATTTTTCCTTCACGACATCGTGAACCTCTCAAGAACAAGGTAGTCATGAACCTTCAGCTCGGGAGCAAGGTATTCGTTAACCTTTAGCTCAGGTCATAGAGGGAGTGTTATTACACTGTGACAGGGATGTTGCCACACCTCTCCCTAATCTATCTGATATCTGTGTATGACCCCTTTACTCCATATGTGAGTCAGATTAGCAAGTGTCACCATGCTTACATCCACTAACAAAATAATATTAATAACTCTTATACATGGAATCCATAACTGAAATCATCATCATAATGAATACATAATAAAATCAAGTACTCATAATCAAAGTCAATAGTTCACTCCCTCAATAAATTTGGAGTCTAAGGAATTATGTTTATTCCATCAGCATCCTCATCGTGTCATGTTTCCTGCACACTCAGGAAACCTCATCATAATACATGTCAGTTCTATACATCAATATTAACATATCTTAAATTTCAATACTCAATTATGACATAATTTTCTAAGTCGTAAACCAAATCAACTAAACATATAGTACCATGTTTAGCCGAATCACTTGCATGCAAGTGTCCTCAAAGAATAAATCAGTGATATGAAAATGTGATCAGTGAAACTATATGTTACATACACCCCTTCTTGTTTTTAAACTTCATCCTAAAGTTTGTACAATCTAACAATGGAAAAAACTAATATAGTTGTTATTAATCTATCCATCTAGCTTTCAAAATAAATAAGGAAATTGTTGACGCATCTAATGTGCATCCTCCTGAGTGGCAGAATGTGGACTATAATTGTCTATTGATGGCTGTTAATGACACAATGTCAATGGGAAGGGAAGATCCGGACCGGGGTTGTCTATTTAACCCAAGTCGTTTGGGATAATCTACCCTGACGGGTTTTCCGACTCTGTTAGCCGACTAGGATTCTAAAATAAATAAAATATGTGAACTAACTAAAGGTACAACTCTAACAATCAATAGTTTAATTAAAATTTCTTAACTAACAGTGATTATGTACAATAGATATATACACTTACAAGGTTTAAACAAAGCCTTGTGAAAATAATTGTCTTAAACTAATGGATCTACACAAGATTAAAAATAACCAAAACTATTATAGTACTATAACTTACAAACTAATAATCAATGAGTGAATAAGATTGTAAATGATATAGTGATAATGGACAAAGCATTTAACTTTTAAATAATGCAATCATTATTCATTTGCAAATCAACAAATAAAATAAATAATAAATTGACTAACCTTGCGTTGATCAGCAGTACTAAACTAGATTTGCCTCTATGTATTTGTATAAGATCCACTTAACCTGTGTCAAGTATAAACCTATGAAAAAAGAAAGGATAATACTTCCTGAAAGAACTCAAAGAATTCCTTTATATTCTGGAACAAGTCTATGATGAAAGAAAGACAAATGATTTTATATCATGTGACTTTAGAATGTCCAATAACCGAAAATGAAAGAAATTCCAATTATCAGTAAATGGTATTACCAGCTACCTAACATTAGATGTAAACTCAAAATGCTTGGATAGGTGAACAGTCATAGATATCAATAGAACCAAAATATAATGAACCACGTAGATAAAAACATAACACGGAAGGTTATATGCAGAACAGACTAAATCTAGTTCGATACACATAAAATTTCACATCTAGAAAATACATGAGAAACAATGAAAACATTGCACAATCTACATAGGATGAAAGCCAAAGAGTAAATTGTATCTCATATACTTTCAAAAAAATAAGTCCATCATATGGTCCAAGAGGAATTTCCCCTATCACTGGGAAAATGATGTTATTTAAACAAGTTCCCAATCTGTTCCTCATATCATGCAAGATAGAGACATATCTTTTTAAATAATCTTTTACTAAAACAAAATAACCAAAAAGATAATTCTTTTGAAATCTTATAATCCAAAATAGTTACAATCATTAAACATTGTTTTTCAAAAAAGAATAACGAAAGTTACAAATCCATTATATGCCCAAATCTTGACTCATTCCATTAATCATTTCACTTTGACCTACTGCCCACCTGAGACAAAAAACAAAATCTAAATTAGACAAATAATAAAATAAACAATTTAAAAGACAAGCTACAAAATCTTCAATTCTATAGTTGGTCTAAATAAATATTAAATCAAAACAAATTCATTTACTATTCAAAAAAAATACAATCGTAAATTACAAGAAAACTATTTACCAATCAGAAATTTGAAAGAGAAACATCAAACAAATCTAAGTTTATAATGGCATTGAAACTAGTGGAGTTTTTAATAACCACATTTCCTGATCTCTTGAAATGCTTATTTTCCCTATGTGAATTCGATCGAATGCAGGCTCTAAGGTCATCATTTTCCCTTTCAATAACTGAGTTCCGAGTGATCACTTGATTCAAGTGCGCCTGTAGGTAAGGAATATCTCGATAGTATATTTCGATCTAGTCAAAACAATTCTCACAATACACCGGTTCTGTGTTTGGTAATGGAATAGTTTGATCTGTAGTGGGAGATTTATCATGTTCCATGATCCTTTTGAGGTCATGTTGAATACCTGAAAAACCTTTTTGTTTCTTTAAGAAAGGAGGAAAATTCGATACGAAATCATATTGGGGTGCATCGACGCTGGTATCATCAACATAAATCTGGTTGTCGACATCAATAATAGGGATAGGTTTTTCACGATTGTGATGTTGATTCCTAAGCATTTTGGATAGGAGTCGACCAGATCTTTTGTTCTTAAAATAAACATCGGGAACCCTCTGTGTTTTAATTCTGCCTTGTTTCTTGGTTTTAATTTCATTTAAACCAACCACATCTTCTCTAGGACTAGGAACAACAAGAATTTTTTCCTTCAAATTATCCAACACATCTTCTAAGGATTTTTTAGGAACAAAATTGCACCTCTGGTGTGTGCCTCTGGACGACTTATGAAAAACAATAGGGGTTTTGGTAATTGACACAGGATTTCCTTGCAATTCGACATGAAGGTCTCTCAGAGAAGGAGTTGATAAGCAAGGACTGGTGGGTTCATCAAAATGCAGAGGTGAGTCGATTACGGTTTTAGGTGGAGTGAACCCATTCCTATCCATGAAATCTTTCCAATTATCCACAACCTTTGATAATTGGGAAATGACCAAAATTCGAATCAGACCATGATGAAATAAACTGAACTGAGCATTAAGGTTTTGCCTCTGGTAAAATCTAGCCATTTTTTAAGGATTTTAAGCAGGTAGAATGGAATATTTAAACCAAACCCTAAGAAAACCATTAACAAACGAATATGAAATAGGAAAACTAGTCCATATCGCCCCTCACAGGTGACGAATTTCTTGAGTATCAACAGTAAACCATGCCATCGAGGTTTAAACAAAACTATTGGTGTACCTTTGACATTGTAGCGCGACCTCTTAGAAACCATTAATAGGTGCCAAGGGATACCTTCGAATTTGATATTCTTGAACTAGTGAGTTCATTCTTGGGGAAATCCCATGGCTTCTGCAATCGAATCCTCACTAACTTCCAACTGAAAATCGCCTATTTTGGCCCTAGCACCATCGAAAGTTTTTGCACTCAAAAGAACACACAACTAATCAAGTGATTTTTCAAAAAATAAATCATAATTGAAGTCTTCATAAACACAAAGTGGCAGCTTAAATAAAATTTTACTTCATTAAAACTATGTTTTAAATATAGATGAAAATGACATGAATATTTGGCTGCCAACAATGGCGACTCGATGGGTGAAGTAGTTATCTCTGCATCATTAGAAATTTATATATGGGAAAAGACAAAATTAGATAGTTACCAAAAACAATTAAGAAACAGATCAAGTGTTTAGACATTAACTCAGAAAATTAACACAGTCATGTTATCGAAGAAAGTTTTTCCAAAAGATTGTAATCCGAAATTTCGTTTAGATCAAAGGGGTAACGATATTTATACAAGTAACCCGAATACCATTGACAGGGCCACTGCTACCAACAGGCATTTATAGCCTTGGAATGGATTTCATTTAACCCTCTCGAGTACTTTGATCCCATCCAAAAGTCATCCATCTATGATAAAAATATCTTGTTATCTGATCAATTTAAAACATACCTGAAAGATATTGAACTCGGCATTGCTTTGCTTCTAGCAGGGTTGTTCAGTACCCCGACGAAGTTTTCTTCATATCATGTGTGCATTTACCCGATGCCAATAGACCAGTTCAGTATCCCGGTGGGTTTACACACAATTCCCACAAATTAAAGTGCTTCCAACTCTCTATAATTGTTTATAAAATTTTCAGGGACTTCATGATAACGAGAGAGCGGAGTGATACTAAATATTTAATAGCCAGGCAATCATAGGATTGATCATTAATATTTTTTTTCGTTCTTTGAGAACTGGTAATTTTCATCATGATTTGGACATTTAGATTTCAATCAATAAATCATCTCAGGAATGGGGAAGAACTTTGAGTTGATATCATTAGAACAAAGACGGCGTAATAAGTTTTTAAATATAATCGTATTTCCCTGAGATTTCCACAAAAAACCGGGAACAATGATTTGGAAAAGACTTATCATAACTGATCTGAGTTCAGAACTCAATGTGAAGATGCCTTGATTGTTTCAAATGTTACTAGTAAAAGGTCCAACTCCCTTCAATAATGAATGGTGATTCAGAAATAATTATTAAGGAAACATGAAAAACCATAGAAAACTGAAAAATAAAAATAAAAGAAAAACTTAAGCTAAAGATATTTACAGGGGGGTAAATATGATTTTCTCGGGTGAAGTATTTCTTAACAGACATTCCATTCACCGGAACAGTGTCTGGTTGTCCCTCTAAGTTGTGAAAACAAAAAGAACTAGGACCCAATTTTTCAGAAATGGTGAAAGGCCCTAGCCACAGGTTTTGAAACTTGCTATGTTCTCCTTTATTCTCGTGCGCTTTGTCCCATTTGAGGACCAAATCCCCTACATTAAAATTTCTTTCTGGGAGCGAACTTGTATCAAACCAGCTTTTAACAATTTGTTGATGTTGATATAATTTTTTTTAGCTTGTATCCTTACTTCTTCCAATTTTAGTAAAGCGTTTATCTGATTCTCTAAAGGGGGACATTGCTCTTCCTGAACTTTCTGTGATAACTGCAGAGAAGGGAGCAAGACATGTGGAGGAAGGATGGATTATCTTCCGTAAACTAGGAAGAAAGGGGAATTACTGATGGAATCTTTTGGAGTGACCCTATCAGCCCAAAGTTCCTTGTACAATGCATTGTGCCAATTTTTATGATTTTCCGACACTGTTCTTTTAATTATTTTGATCGGATTTTTATTCGTTGACTTGAACAAACCATTTCCTTGGGGGTAATAGTTGGCAGATTATTTTAGCTTAATCCATTTTTTAAATCAAAGACATTCATATCCAGGGAAGAAAAATAAGAAGCATTGTCGAAAACTAAACACCTAGGTATTTTGAAACGAGTGATAATATGAGAGTCTAAAAACGAAACTACCTGACTCATATTGACTATCTTTAATGGTAAGGCCTCATACCACCTCGTAAAATAATTGGTTGCCATAATAATGTACTTGTGTTGCTATGAGGAAGGAATATTAATTTTTCCTATAATATCTAGGCCCCACTGCTAAAATGGTGTGTCTACTGTAACATGATATAAAGGGAAAGCAACCTTTTTTACCCGTCCTGTAGCCTTTTGATAGATTATACATTTGCGGGCCAAAGTGTGTGCATATTTAAATAAAGTGGGCCAATAGTATCCATCCCTAAGTACCTTGTGGGTGGTTGTATCTCCACCAAAGTGACCCCCGACATTGCCGGAATGAATTTCAACTAACACCTTTTCGAATTCTTCTTTTTCTAGGCAACGCAAAAAAACACCGGCGAATTTTTTTTGAAACAATATATCATTAATTAATTGAAAAGATGTAGATCTAAGCCTCAGTTCTCTTCTATTTTTTGGATCAAGGTTACGAGGAGAAGTTCCATGCAGCAAGTAGAATCTGATATTATCATACCACAAATTAGACACACTTTGTGCACAGTGGATTTGTGTTTTGTTATGTAGATTTGCAGCTGATGTATTTATTTGATTTTATGATTTTACAACTGAATCAACTACCAATTTAAAAAGTCCTTGACCTATAACAATTTTTGCAGACACTATTTCGAGATCATACTCCTGAAGGGATGTCATCCAATTTTCCCTTTTCTCCCCTAGCTCCTTCTGCACTAACAAATTTCTTACAGTAGGGTAAGGAACAATGAATTTTAACTTGGATTTCAAAAGGTAAGATATGGAATGTTTAACTGCTTTGAAAACAGCATATGCATGTTGATCTACTGCGAGGTAATTTAATTCTTCTCCTTTAAAGGTGGAGCTCATAAATGAAATAGGTATCTCGTTGTTTTCAACAGTTTTCTGCGTGAGCACAACAACATAAGATATGTCAGATGCAATAGTATACAATGTGAAATCCTGGGAGAAATTAGGACTCATCAAGGAGGGTTCTTCGGTTATAGATTTTCTAATGGAATTAAAAGCTTGATTCTCTTGTGATCCCCATTTGTATAGAACATCCTTTTTTATCAAGTTTTGTATAGGTCTAACCATCTCAGAAAAACTTGGAACAAATCTTCTGACAAATTTAATTTTACCCAAAAAGGATTGCATTTCCTTTTTGGAAGAAGGTGGGGGGAGGTTGGCAGTGGCCTAGGTTCATTCGGGGTCAATTATCATTCCGTCTTTAGAGACCATAAATCCAATTAATTTTCCTTGTTCTACTGCAAAGACTAATTTCTTAGGATTGAGTAAAATACCGAATTTGTGACATCTTTCTAACACATCCCTAAGATGAGACAAGTGATATTTCTTGTTCTTCAGAAAGACAGTGACATCATTTAGGTAGACAACAACTGACTGATTTATAAGGCCCCGAAAAGCAATGTCCATTTCACTCTGGAAGGTATCCCCGACATTGATCAATCCGAAAGGCATTTTTCTATAGGCATAGGTGCCCCATGGGGTACGAAAAGTGGTTTTTAGTTGATCTGATGGAGACATAAGGACCTGGTTATACCCAGAGAAACCATATAATAAGGATAGTCTTTCAGAACTAGATACTTGTTGAAAACTTTGTTCCATTGGGGGGACAAGGTAATTGTCTTTAGCATAGGCCCAGTTCAAATTGCGAAAGACGATACAAAGTCGAATTTCCCCATTTTTATTCCTTACTGGGACTAATTTGGATACCCACTGAGTATGCTGGACTGGAAAAATTATCTTAGTGGTGAGTAATTTATTTAGTTCCTTTTTTACGGTGGGTTCTAATTTAGGATGCATTTTTCTCAATTTTTGTTGAAAAGGTTGGGTTTGGGGCTTCATGCGGATTACATGTTGTATTATGTTTGGATAGAAAAAATTTAGATCATCATACGTCCAAGAAAACGCATATTTGAATTCTTTGAACAATTTTATGAATGCAGATCTCTCTTGTTGAGAACACCCTTTTCCCAAATTGATATTTTGAGGATTATCTTGCGTTCCTAAATTTATAGTTTCATATAGTGATGAGGAAATATTCATTTTGCAATTGAATACCCCTCTAAACTTGTCATGTAAATCATAATTTTTTTCTAATCTAACAACAGATTTGGGGATAGAGTTTACCAATTTGGATGATACTTCCGCAGAACAAGGGTCAGATATTACCGTGAAATCTCGGAGGTTTTCATTGTGGGTGATTTCATCAATTACTGCATCTTGGAAGGTGTCTTCCATATGTAGAAAATTCATGATCTATTGATCATCATCAAACACCCACCAATTTGTGATGTTGTCGAGAATCGATGGCCTAAACAACAATTCAACCAAGAATGCGTTAGGAGAAAGACCCTCAACAGACAATAATTTTGAGGCAACATTAGCTAATAAATCAGCTTCCGAATTACTCAACCTAGGAATGGAATTTATATTAAAAGTGAGAAATTTATGTATTAAACTCCATACCTCGGCTTGGTATTTTTTCAATTGAGGTGATAAATAATGTATCATGTTTCTCACCTGCTTGACTACGATTTCATAGTCACCGAATACTACCAAGTTTTGCACGTTAATATCCAATGCCTTCTTTAGTCCCTACAGAAGTGATTCATATTCTGATGTATTGTTAGTACATTCAAATTCCAATCGACAAGAAATAAATGTTTTATTACCTTTGGGATGGATAGTTTCAAAATTCGCTTGAAAGATGTTGTCCGACAAATGTCCGAAAACAGGAAGAGATGAGTCCTCTTCATCAGGTGTTTCCTCTTCACCCGTGTCGTCTTGATTTTCAGGAGGTACAGAAACAACATTATCATGTGCTTCCAGTATTGCTTGCAAATCCTACTATAGTCCTTCAAAGTTCAAACCTTCTGTGGTCGGGTTTGGCCGGTTTGGAGGAAAAGGTTTCCTGAAAGGTGGCCTAAAACTTCCTTTACTTGTAGATGCCCCCTCAGAGGATATTTTTAAGTATATGACCTAATTGGATAATTTCTGGAAATCTTTCTGCAAATTTTCCAAGTCTAATGTTTCTTGTTGATTTTTAACTTGAGGAGTTCTAGTGAGAATTTCTATTTTCTTTTTAGAAGAGGAAATTGTTTCAGCCTCACTATTTGAACTATCTTTTAAACTCAGAATGTCTTTCTCGATAAGGACTGCCTCCTCGAAGGCTTCTAGTAATTGTTTTTTTTAACCTTTTAACCCATATAGTTGTACTGTTATGCAAGGCCTTAGTATAGTATGCAACAGTCAAGTTTTTTGCAGGCATCGAATCTACAAGGATTTTGTTTTTTAACATAAGCAATCTCTAGTTGAAATCCTTAACTTTGTCTTTAGGATTCATTTTCATACTAGAAAGTTCCATTACCAGGGATTCTGGAGATTCATCATCTCCAATTTTTTCTAGAAAGTAGGTTTCAAACTTGTCCCAAAAGACAATGGTTTGAGTTTGTTGCGCAAAATACCAGGTTGAGGCATTCCCCTCAAAAGTGTAGGGGAATAATCTGTACATGACATCCTTGTGTTCGACACTTCGGATCCTAAAATATAACATGAATTTATTGATGTGATCCTCAGTTGATTGCTTCGAATCTGGGTCGAATTTGGGTAGCCACTTTTCCAAGTGTTTGGGCAATGGGTGTTGGGGTCTAAGTACTTCCACGACATCTTGATCGATCCAAGTTCTGGCGGGATTATTTTGGTTTTCCATGGGAGTTGGTGGAGTTGAAGGTTGATATCGTTCAAACGAAGAACTACCTTCATCCGAGGATTCCTCTCTTGAAGAGGGTAGAGAAGAATCAGGTGGGGATGGTGGTAGACCAGATCCCCCAGCACCAAGGATTAGTGCTTCAGAAGGATCGATGATATTACCTCCTAATTTGTTACTAGGAAGACCAGTGACAAAGGGTTGTTCTTGCAGATTGGTAAAATCAAGGGGTTGATTTAGCTGTCTACCAGGTTGTCTGATTCAGGACAAAGCACTTTGAGTTTTCAAAATTGACTGGAAAATAATTTTATGTACATCAATCCCTTGAGGAACTGGTGTCAATGGTTCGACATGAACGTTCAAAGTAGTTTATGAGGTAGTAGTCAGGTCAAGTGTAACGTTAGGGTCTGAGCGACTATGCATCACAACAGGAGAACTATTTTTTGGGGGACTCCTATGGCCTCCGCGTGCCATCATTGAATTTTAGGCCCTCCTTCTAGTGCCATTTGTTGATGGGCGTTAATGACACACCGTCAACGGGAAGGGAAGATCCAGACTAGGGTTGTCTATTTGACCCAAGCCGTTTGGGATAATCTACCCTGACAGGTTTTCCGGCTCCATTAGCCAACTAGGATTCTAAAATAAATAAAAGATGTTAACTAACTAAAGGTACAACTCTAACAATCAACACTTTAATTACAATTGCTTAACTAAGAGTGATTATGTACAATAGATATATACAATTACAAGGTTTAGACAAATCCTTGTGAAAATAATTGTCTTAAACTAATGGATCTACACAAGATTAAAAATAAACAAAATTGTTATAGTGCTATAACTGACAAACTAATAATCAATGAGTGAATAAGATTGTAAATGATATAACGATAATGGACAAAGCATTTAACATTTAAATAATGCAATCATTATTCATTTGCAAATCAACAAATAAAATAAATAATAAATTAACTAACCTTACGTTGATCAACAATACTAAACTAGACTTGCCTCTTTGTATTTGTATAAGCTCCACTTAACCTGTGTCAAGTATAAACCTATGACAAAATCAAGGATGATACTTCTTGAAACAACTCAAAGAAGTCTTTTATATTCTAGAAGAAGTCTATGATGACAGAAAGACAAATGAATTTTTATATCATGTGACTTTAGAATGTCCAATAACCAAAAATGAAAGAAATTCCAACTCTTAGTAAATGGTATTACCAAATACCTAAAATTAGATGTAAACTCAAAATTCTTAGATAGGTGAACAGTCACAGATATCAATATAACCAAAATATAATGAACCACGTAGAGAAAAACATAACATTAAAGGTTATATGCATAACAGTCTAAATCTAGTTAGATACACATAAAATTTCACATCTAGAAAATACATGAAAAAAAATGAAAACATTGCACAGCCTACACAGGACGAAAACCAAAGAATAAACTATATCTCATATACTTTCAAAAAAATAATTCCATCATATGGTCCAGGAGGAATTGCCCCTATCACTGGGAAAACTGTGCTATTTAAACAAGTTCCCAATCTATTCCTCACATCATGCAAGATTGAGACATATCTTTTTAAATAAGCTTTTACTAAAACAAAATAACCAAAAAGATAATTTTGTTGAAATCTTATAANTCTGTTGTCCCCCTAAGACAAAAAAATGAAATCTAAATTAGACAAATAATAAAATAAACAATTTAAAGACAAGCTAAAGAATCTTCGATTCTGTAGCTTTTCTAAATAAAAACAAAATCAAAACAAATTCATTTACTATTCAAACAAAATCTAATCGTAAATTACAAGAAAATTATTTACCAATCAAAAAAATGAAAGAGAAACATCAGACAAATCTGAGTTTATAATGGCATTGAAACTGGTGGAGTTTTTAATAACCACATTTCCTGATCTCTTGAAACACTTATTTGCCCTGTGTGAATTCGAATGAATGCAGGCTCTGAGGTCATCGTTTTCCCTTTCAAGAATTGAGTTCTGAGTGATCACTTGATTCAACTGCCCCCGTAGGTAAGGAATATCTCGATAGTATCTTTCGATCCAGTCAAAACAATTCTCACAATACATCGGTTTTTTGTTTGTTAATGGAATAGTCTGATCTGTAGTGGGAGATTTACCATGTTCCATGATCCTTTTGAGATCATGTTGAATACCTAAAAAACCTTTTTGTTTCTTTAATAAATGAGGAAAATTCGATACGAAATCGTATTGGGGTGCATCAGGGCTGGTATCATCAACAAAAATCTGGTCGTTGACATCAATAATAGGAATAGGTTTTTCACTATTGTAATGTCGATTCCTCAGCATTCTGGATAGGATTCGACCGGATATTTTGTTCTTAAAATCAATATCGAGAACCCTCTGTATTTTAATTCTACCTTGTTTCTTGGTTTTAATTTCATTTAAACCAACCACATCTTCTCCAGGACTAGGAACATCAAGAATATTTCCCTTTAAATTATCCAACACATCTTCTAAGGATTTTTTAGGAACAAAAATGCGCCTATGGTGTGTGCCTCTGGACGACTTATGAAAAACAACAGGGGTTTTGATAATTGACATAGGGTTTCCTTACAATTCGACATGAAGGTGCCTTAGAGAAGGAGATGATAGGCAAGGACTGGTGGGTTCATCAAAACACAGAGGTGAGTTAATTACGGTTTTAGGTGGAGCGAACCCATTCATATCCACAAAATCTTGCCAATTATCCACAACCTTTGATAATTGGGAAATGACCAAAATTTGAATCAGGCCATGATGAAATAAACTGAACTGAGCATTAAGGTTTTTCCTCTAGTAAAATCTAGCCACTTTTTGAAGGCTTTTAAGCAGGTAGAATGGCATATTTAAACCAAACCCTAAGAAAACCATTAACAAACGAATATGAAACAGGAAAACCAGTCCATATTGTCCCTCACAGGTGACAAATTGCTTGAGTATCAACATTAAACCATGCCATCAAGGTTTAAACAAAACTATTGGTTTGCCTTTAGCATTGTAGCGCGAACTCTTGGAAACCATTAACAGGTGCCAAGGGATACCTTTGAATTTGAGATTCTTGAACCAGCGAGCTCCTTCTTGGGGCAATCCCATGGCTTCTGCAATTGAATCATCACTAACTTCCAACTGAAAATCGCATATTTTGGCCCTAGCACCATTGAAACTTTGAGAAAAATATTGAGCGACCTCGAGATTAAAACCTTCGAAGGACTGTATAAAATTAACCCACCCAAAATTCATGAGATCATCTACAACGTCATCGTGGGAGAGCAAGGCTTGTGAGGCATTCGACTCTATCGTCACCACAGGGGCCATGGGTTTGGTCACAATATACCAACAAGAGTAGCGAAGAGGGGTGTATGTTTGAAACCACCCGATAGGAAGGATAAGCTCTGCATTTTTCAGAGGTGACCCGATAACTAAGGCTTCGGGAGAAAGCAACCATAGCCACCACTCAAGCTATTGAGTGAATGATGAACCTGAGGACATGCGTAAGTGAAAACCACATCCTCTATTGACACCCTAACCCAAAACGAAGCACCACCACTGAGGTAATGAGTGTGATTTTAAGTCAACAGGACAAGGAAGTAATTGTTTCAGAGCATGGCTAACAGTCCTGTACAATAAGGATTAGACCGCAATATGAAAAAAATGGGATAGTGTTCATACTTCAAATTTGTATCAAAGTTTAGTTTCATAAGCGATCGTAAATGTAGTAGGTGATAATCAAAATTCAAAAGAATAAAATGACTAAGGCATACCTCAAAGGTGATCGACTCATATGCTAATGGTAAAGACACCATTCATAAATCGATAAGCCCAATACCCTCTAAGGTCTTTAATATCATTAGGTGCTCCTAGGTACTCATCCAATTTCACATAGAGACACTTTAAAATCTGTATGATGTGTTCAAACCAAGATTGTTTCAATTTCATGCTTAAACAATCATGAAATTGAAACAAGAATAAACAAGAGATTTATTGAAAGAAATGCACTCAAAAAAACACACAACCAATCAAGCGATTTTTCAAAACATAAATCATAATTGAATTCTTCATAAACACAAAGTGCCAGCCTAAATAAAATTTTACTTCATTAAAACTATGTTTTAAATATCAATGAAAATGACATGAATATCGCGTTGCCAACACTGTCTCACTGAACCTTGACCTGATCGACCAATCGATGTTGTAGCTATCGAGTGCGATGGTCCAAAATGTGGATTGGCTCCGCTATGAGATCACCCTCGTTTAATACCTGTAATGAACTCAAATCAATAACATGTGGCATATCTGAAATATAATAACGTAAAATAGAAACATGAAATACATCGTGCATATGCCCCAAAGAATCAGGTAAGGCTAGTCGGTAAGCCATGGGTCCTTTCTTTTCTATGACTTCGAAAGGTCCCACAAAACTTGGATATAGTTTACTTCCCTTTCGAAAATTAATCGAACTCTTATGCGGCTTCACCTGCAAGAACACTCTATCACCAACCTCATAAATATGGTCTATATGATGTGCATCTGCGTAACTCTTTTGTCAGTCTTGCACTTCCTTAATCCTTTTATTTATGGTTCACATCTAATCTTCCATTTCCTGAATCACTTCCGATCCCACCAGGACCCTATCTTCAAGTCGATCCCAACTCAAAGGTGTCTGACATGATCATCCATATAGAAACTCAAAAGGTGCCATCTTTATCGAACTCTGGTAACTGTTATTATACGTAAATTCTACCAATGGTGAAAATTCTTCCCATCATTTATGTTGATCCATCACATACATTTGAAGCATATCTTCTAGAATTTTATTCATTGTGTATGTTTGTCTATTGGTTTCAGGGTGATATGTTGTACTTAAATTTAATTGTGTTCCCAAAGCCTCTTGGAAGATAGTCCTTAAATTTAATTGTGTTCCCAAAGCCTCTTGGAAGATAGTCCTTAAATTTAATTGTGTTCCCAAAGCCTCTTGGAAGATAGTCCAAAAACGTCCAGTGAATATCGATCCTCAATCGGATATTATATTTCTCGGTATACCATGCAATCTTACAATTTCATTAACAAAAATTCTAGCTATATCAGGTGCTTGATATGTCGTACGAACTGGAATAAAATGCACACTCTTATTTAATGTGTCGACAACTACAAAGATAAAATCGTGTCTCCTTATCGTCAATGGAAATCCAACAATAAAATCCATCAATATGACTTCCCATTTTGATTCAAGAATCACATGTGGTTGTAATAATCTCGTTGGATGTCTATGTTTAGCCTTCACTTTCTGACATTCAAGACATCTGGCCACATAGTTAACTATATCAGTTTTCATTCCCTTCCAAAAGAATAATGGTTTATGGTCTGCCTTCATTTTCGTGACTCCGGGATGGGCCATATACACTGCTCGATGAGCTTCGTTCAATATTAAATTCCTCATTTCGTCATTTGGTGGTACATATATTATGCCATTATATCTTAATAACCCATCACTGTATAAAAAATAACCCTCATATCTAGGTATGATCATAGTACCTTGTATGATATTGTCTTTTACTTCCTTGTACCAATCGTCATCAATCTGTAATGCTAAAATATTTTCTCGAAGATTCGTCTTTAGGGGTATTACTGAGAAAACGTGTGGTCTCCAACTCAATGCATCCGCTACTCTATTAATTGTTCCCTTAATTTACGTGATTTCAAAATCATATTCACTTAAAATTTATGAACAAATTATTTGTCGCACGTTTAAGTCACTCTGAGTAAAAATGTGTTGCAATCCACTATGATCAGTTTTGAACTTGAATTTTTTTCTAATAAGGTAATCTCTCCAAAATCGTAAGGAAGGAACAATCGCTAATAATTTCAAATCATGTGTTACATAATTCTCCTCATGAATTCTTAGTTTCCTTGAAATATATGCGATAACTCGACCTTCTTGCATTAGTACTCCACCGAGTCCTTCCTTGGATGTGTCAATGCATACTATGAAATCCTTGTCCATATCAGGAACTTTCACTATCGGTGTTGTTGTTAATAATTCCTTAAGCTTCTGAAATGCTTTAGCACATTTCTTTGACCATACGAATTTACTATTCTTCTTTTACAGTTCCGTAATTGGATTTGCTATTTTTGAAAAACCTTCGACGAAGCGTCAATAGTAACCTGCTAATCCCATAAAACTATGTAACTCTTGCAGGTTCGTCGGTGTTGGCCATCCCATAATAGCCTCTACCTTCCCTGGATCCACAATGATACCTTCTCTAGAAATAATGTGTCCCAAATAGTGAATCTTTGTCTGATAAAAAGAACATTTCGACAACTTTCCGTACAATTTGTTTTCTCTTAAGCACTACAAAACTAATCTCATATGTTTATCGTGCTCCTCCTTTGTCTAATATTAAATTAATATATCATCAATAAATACATGTATGAACTTGTCCAAGTACTCGTGAAACACCCCATTCATTAAACTCGTGAATACACCAGGGGAATTTGTCAAACCAAACGGTAATACAATAAATTCGTAATGTCCAAATCCGGTTTTAAACATTGTTTTAGGAATGTCTTCCTCTTTGATTCGCAACTGGTGATATCCTATCTCAAATCAATATTTGAAAATACGGTCGCCCCTTTCATTTGATCAAATAAATCATCAATCCTCAGTAACATATATTTATTCTTGATCGTGGCTTTGTTTAATTGACTATAGTCAATGCAAAGCCTCCATGATTCATCCTTCTTTCTTACAAAAATTACTGGTGCACCCCACAGTGATACACTTGGATTTATAAGCCACAAATCTAATAACTCTTTCAATTGCATCTTTAACTCTTGCAATTCAGGCATTGACATTCGATATGGCATTCTTTCAATTGGTTATATTCTGGGTTTTAGATCTATAGTAAATTCCAATTCTCGTTTCGATGGTATACCTGGTAGTTCCTCGGGAAAAATATAAACAAACTCTGATACTAATGGAAAGTCTTCCAATCCTTCTATGTCACCCATTTCGTTAAGACCTAAAATGGCATAAATTTTACATCCCTTGCGCATATTTTTCTTCAATTGTATGGAAGTAATAAATCTTAGCGACACTGCTTGGTTTCTTCCTACAATTACTCTATTATGTCCTAAATCATCAATTAAGCTTAATATTTTCATCTTATAGTTAAGTATCGCGTTGTGCGATTCTAACCAATCTATTCCAATCATAATGTCGTGGGATCCCAAGGTTGTGACAAAAATGGTTACACTAGCGATGAATTCACCCAAATTAATATTACAATCTTTAACCTTTCCTCCAACTTTTTTCATGGCTCTAGATGCCAATTCTACATATCTAAACTCATCTTGTTCGACTTCCTTCACCTTAATTATTTTGAGCACAACACTAGAAATGAAACTATTAGTAGCTCATGGATCTATCAAAATACTAAACGGTTGATTTGATATCATACCTGAAGTCTTGAGCATTGTAGACTAATGCTCATCCTGATGGTTATTCATCATTGCATGAATCCTATGGGCCTTTCCCAGCTCTCCTACTATTATATGTCCTGTTGATCCAATAGTTCTCTCCTTCTTGATAGGACAATCTCTCTGATAGTGGGGCTCTCCACAAGTCCAATATCTATTCTTAGTTCTTAGGGTCGGTGCTCCTAGTTCCAGAGGAATAATATTGTGGTCTAAGGTTTTGAGGTCTCGATCTATTATGTGGAACATATATATAATATTGTTGTTGTTGAGGACGACGCAACTGTTGTTGTTGTGGTCTTCTATACGGAGTCCTATGATTGGTAGTTGACATGCATGGTGTAGAAAATACAGGTCCTTTGGGTGTATCACGGTGCCCAGAAGTCTGTCTAACGGGTGTCTGTTGCTGCGACACTCTATGTGGAATTTGTCGTGTCTGTTTGGAAGAATTCCTACTTTGACATCCATTGTTCAATTCCTCCTCATCAATAAAATTTTTCTGTACTGCATCATGCAAAGTATGAGGCATAAAAATCCTCACTTTATCACGAATATTGTAGTTGAGACCAAAAAAAAACTTATTCACCTTTAACTTTTCATTGTTTAGGTGCGGAGCATATCTGAGCAACTCCATAAATCTAGCCTCATACTCAGGTACTATACGACTTCCTTGTCGTAAAACGTTGAATTCATTGAGGTGGCGCTCAATGAACTCATCATATAAGTACCTCTCTCGAAATTGCTCCTCGAACAATTCCCAAGATACATCTTCAATGGCCATATTCAGTTGTGGTAAGAGTGTCTTCCACCAAAGAAGCGCACTCCCTTTTAGCTGGAAGACCGCCATGCAGAATTTCATGTTGGAGGTATAATCGCGCAATGCAAAACACATTACCATATTCTTCAACCAAGATTTGATAGCTAAATCGTTCGTGGAACCCAAAAACTCAGGAAATTTTACCTTCTCGAGTTCTCTATGAACACTACCACTAGCTACAGGAGGGCATTGTGAACTATCAATAGGTGAAGATCATTTGCCCTCATCATGATCTAGGAGATTTATCAGTGCCTTTGACATTCTTTGAAAATACCTCATCATACCCATGACGTCGCCCACTACAACATGCTCTGGCTCGACAGTAAGCTCCTCTCTCTATGGAGTAGATCCCTCAGGTGTAGGTGTTCTTGGAGGAGGAATACCTCTTCCTCTACACCTTGATATCTACTCGTTCTCTGTCCTCTAACCATGATACCTGCATAAAACAATTTAAAATTAGATTAGTGATACATCTTTAATTAAATAGAATGCATTGGAAGTCGTAATGAGTCTTGTGTCACAAAGTACAACCTCGCTGTAATACCATATGTAAGAACCTCCCAACTGATCATAATTGAGTAAGCAAATACAAAAAAATGAAATCAATATGATAATCACAAGGTAACTTTACAATTCAAGCAAGAATTTTCAAGGATCATTATTCAATTTCTTAACTTAATACAATACTTGCGCCAATTACAAATTTAAATCATAAAAAAAAACTTCTAAATGGACTAGCATTAATTTCAAAAGAAATCCATTTAGTGATCTGCAATATGAAGTAAAAGTGCAATTGTCTTATCACCTTACTTAATTTGTGCAACTATGCACTAATTGTATATAAATTATATAAAATGGGGTAACTCAAATCAATAAACATGTCACTCGACTTTATTGCATAGACATAAAACTTAAAAAACTATTTAATTACTCATAAAATTCTACATATATTGAACATGTCACTATCATCGATAAGAATTATCTATTAATTATATCCTTCATTTAATTATATTGCGAAACAAAGTCAACAAAAAAAACTAAGAACCTTACCCCACCAAAATTTAATTCAATATAAATAAGAGTACGGATTGTGAGGAAGTTCATCCTTCTCTATCTCTATTTAATTCCAACCACTAATAAATGTGGAGACAACATCTAAAAAGGAATCACAAATCAATATATAACCTTTGTTTGGTCATCGAATGTAATGGTCATACAAAGGGAGGGAACCATTGTTACAAGTACTAAAATTAGTATCGACGACCCAAAACACAAAAGTTTCCTCTCAACTGGGAATGGTCATCATGTTTTCATGGATTTGTTTTTTCTGTTTGATTTTTGTTGATATATATAAAAAAAAAAAATTCCCTTCTAACTTGTGACTGAGAATTAACATACCTCTACATAACAAGTCACTACCAAGTCATTTTTGATCGATACAACAAGCGATTGAAACTTATCATAAATTACAACTCAAATTTACATCGAGTTGAGACTGAAGTCAAGGCTAAAAGAAGATCAATAGAGTGCAACGCAAGAGAGAGACTTCGTTCAGAAGATTTAACATGCAAGACCACCTTTTAGCGACTGGTAAAAATGGAACTATTCTAATATTGCGAAACCAAAGGAAACGATAACCATTTGTTAACATGTAATAAAACTAGAATTACAGAAATCATAAAATTCGAACCCAATGAAACGATAACCATATGTTAATAGTTATAAAACTAGAATTACAAAATTAAAAAATTTGAACCCAAAGGAAACAATAACCATTTATTAACAATTATAAAACTTAGAATTACAAAAATCTTAAAATTTGAACCCAAAGGAAACGATAACTATTTTTTTTGTTAACAAGTATAAACTATAGTTACAACATTCTTTAATTAAGAACTCAAAAATAGTCGATCCATACATTTCAATACACATGATCAATTATGACCAACAATCGGAATTGATAATTGTACAAATGTTAACACTATTTAAACAGTAATACAATTGGAATATTCAATACCATAACGGTACTTCCCAGGTAATGCTAGGGGTACTCTTCTTCCCCCTTAGCCCTCTGAGCCGCAAAGGGGTCACACATAGAAAATCATTTTGATAGCTGAAGATTTCCCTCGCAAGGAGAGGCTTCCACTTCCTATGCAAACTTGCATCCCAACTCACACAAGAAAACTAGTCACAAAAAACATTTGACAACATTTCAGTTATCCAGCAATAGGGGCCATCCTCACTCCTTCTCCCTTTCTTTTATAAGGTTTTCTACCTTGACACTTGTCCTTTCATGCATAATTACGTAATTTTTAATAATTAAATAAAACATTATTCACCTCAAACACATTTCACTCTTCCCTCAAGTTGTACATGTTTTATTCATTTTTAATTTAACAATTTTGAAAAGTTTTCCTCCCCTCCACAATTAGTTCCTAGATTTTCTCCTAGTTGTCCCTTAATTCTCCAATTTGTCCTTTAATTTGTTTCCTAACCAATTTATTGTTGGAGTTTGATTAGGAATCTTCTCTTAGTTAGGAATTTAGAGTATGCTCTAACTCTAGTTGACACCACATTTTCTCATGAATTGAATTCCTTTAATTTAATTTTTTTTCTTTTATCAATTTCATGCACACATTGTGCACATGTCTTGATTTTTTTTTATTCTTCCTTTACTAATTTTTATTTAGTCTAAGTTTACCTTATGCCCATTATTATTAATTTATTTCGGCATGAACATTTAGACTTAGGTTTTATTGGGTTCTTGTTCATAATTTAATATATATATTATGTTCTCTTTTCTAACAAATTCTAAGTATTCATTTTAGTCTCGAGGGTCTTCTGAATTTTTTATTAATTTCTCATGACGTTTCAAGTTTCATTTTCTTTATTTTCATTTTAGATTATCATTGGACGTGCCCTTCAAGACACACCGATGTGCTCCAGGGTATCACTTGCCATTCTCTTTGTAGCTCGCTTTTGACTTAGTTTGGAAGTTGTTTGATGCTTGGAGTCAATACTCCACGTGTCGACCTTGTGTGAGACTAAGGGCTTACTGGGGAATAAGGAATCCACCTTATTTCACATCCCTCGGAATCTTGGTGAGTGACTCTCTCAGTCTTCCCTCACGACATTGTGAACCTCTCAGGAACAAGGTAGTCGTTAACCTTCAGCTCAGGTCACGATCGGAGTGCTATTAGGTTGTGACAGGGACGTTTCCACACCTCTCCCTAATCTATCTGATATTTGTGTATGACCCCTTTACTCCATATGTGAGTCATATTAGCAAGCTTCTCCATGTCTGCAATCCACTAACAAAATAATATTAATAACTCTTATACATGGAATCCATAACTAAAATCATCATCATAATAAACGTATAATAAAATCAAGTATTCACAATCAAAGTCAATAGTTTAATCCCTAACTAAATCCAGAGTCTAAGGAATTATGTCGATGCCATCAACATCCTCATCGTATCATGTTTCTTGAACACTCAAGAAAACTCATCATAATACATATCAGTGTTATACATCAATATTAACATATCTTAAATTTCAATACTCAATTATGACATAATTTTTTAACTCATAAACCAAATCAGCTAATCATATAGTACCATGTTTAGCCAGATCACTTGCACGCAAGTGTCCTCAAAGAATAAATCAGTGATATGAAAATGTATTCAGTAAAACTGGATGTTACATCGACCACTACTCGTCAGTAGGTAAAAAGTGAATTTTGTTTTGATCATCTTTCCTTGGGTTTGTTTTATATGCACTATTTGTAAAAAAATATGTATGTATTGAATGAAGGGATATTGATCACCTCTCTTCTTCCATGGTTTCATTTTTTATTGTGGTAAATGGTAGTTTTTTTACAGGTCCCATGAGGATCCATAAGGTTGTTCGAGGAACGAGTGATTTTGAAGAACATTTTTTTATGAACGAGTGCATGTCATCGCCCCATCTAGCTAAGAAAAATGAAACATCATATGATGTTGAATCCTTTCATGCACCATAATTCGAAGCTCAAGTCCCTAGGAGCTTGCTCCAGTAGTATTCCAGTTGCTCACCAACAACACCAATAGTACCAAAATTTTCAAGATGGATTGAGATCAAGATGAAGGAAAATGAAGAATGATATGAAGACCAAGTGAAGACCAGTATTAACAATAATTCAAGCTTCATACCATGTCAAGCAACATCCACCATACCATTGCTATAGATGAGGTATTCTCAAGAGATCCACTATTCATCCTACTTATCCACCATGGTATGCCCATATATTTCCTTCTTCCGAGATTAACAATCCATGCATGTTGAAGTCCAAACTTTCATTCATTTATGTAGTTAATATTAAACTTTTCATGATACTACTACTAACATATTATGACTTCAACTTATTTTTCTTTCATGATTTTTCCATACTTTCTTGCTCCATTCACCCCTAATCCATGTAATAAAGTCACTCAGCTCACTTGCATACTAAGTTACCTCATTGGTTTGCATATTAGCAAAATTCCAAATTGGAATCCACCACTTGGAGAATGTTCTACATGAATAGGAAATACTCTAGTACCTATACGAATTCAACCAACTCAAACAGGGTTCTCTTGGGAACACATTCAACTCCAAATTCAAACGTAGAAATTTAAAACTGTCAAATCTACCCCAATGACAATTTTTTGCGTGCCAATTGCATGCATTTGAGGACAAATAAGGAAAAATAAAGACATAGGTTTTGTGCTTAGTATAATCACTTAGGTAACCATTATTGAAAAATTCTTAGAAAATGCACAAGGAGGGTTGTGCATGCATGTTTTGTAAGCAGATTTATACTTAATTTTTAATTTCCAGAACTCTGGTTTTTTTTTTTGCGAGTGCAAAAACTAATTTTCTTGTAATTTGAAATATACAATCTGGTTTTTCTTGAATTTTTGTGAGTTGGAGCATTAGGGAGAAATAAACATTCTCGGAAAAAATCACCAATACCCATCTTGTAATTTGCAATAAATCTTATCATCTTCAAACCAATAACATTTTTTTGTCACTTACAGGATTGTTAGTTAGTTTTCGCCATAAATTTTAAAAATTTGACTGAAAATGGTCAGAGTGATAAGTGAAGTCCTTATAGTGGGTGATTTCAATGCTAGGACAACATGTGAACAAGCTAGTATTCTTCGTTGTAAGGAAGGTTGCAACCCCATTTGGCTTACAGAAGAAAGAAACCATCAGTGGACAAGAGTTTCAAAGGACAACAAAAGATGCAACTTTTGGGGGGAACAACCGCTTACTTTATGTGGGGCATTTGACTTAATCATTTGTAATGGGTTGTCTAGATGGGCAAATTTTGGCAATTTCACCTGCAATACCTACAATGGAGCAAGTGTAGTAGACTATGCAATTTTCTCACATGGCTTGTGTGAGAAAATAGAGGAAGTTTTGATTGGTGAACAACTGTGGGAGTTGAAACATGATCATAAACAAATCTATTTAAGTCTAACTTGGGTTGAACAACAGTAGCATGGGAATAAAATCAGCACATTCATAAGCCTCCTTCAAAGGGAAGAATTTTGTTGACTCAAAAAAACTGTAACACCTTCAAGATAGAACTAAAGAGGTTGTTTAACAAGGAGAAAATTCTGTCCTAGGGCCTTCATAGCCATGAGCTAACAAATTTAATCCAAAGCACACTTACAAAATACAAAAGAGAAGAAAATAGGAAATCTGAAACAAACTGCTTTCTGGTCAATGTTTGGTTTGATGAGGAATGCAAAACAACAAGGAAAACTTTGAAACAAGCCAAAAAGAAATAATCATAAAATCTTACAAGCAAATTGTAAGAAAGAAAAAAGTTGATTTCATGATCTCAAGGAGGGAGGAACTAATCTTCTTAGGGAAAAATAACCCCAAGTTATTTTGGAAGGAACTTCAAACGATAAAGAATCAAACTGAAAATAATATCACAGCCTATCAATGGTTCGAGTATGCAAAGCAGCTTTATGAGAAAGATCCTAAGGTGGACCCGTCTCCCTTGGTCAACACTACTACTAAGCTCTTCAAGGTGCAAGAAATTGAGGTGGGCATCAAAAAGTTGGGTGTTGGAAAAGCAAAAGATTTAGTTGTACTCCAAGTAGAACATCTAAAGTGGGGTTCAAAAACTCTTGCACCTCACATTATGAAAATTTTCAACAACATCATTTAGCAGGGATTCCCAACATATTGGACAACAAGCCTAGCAATACCACTTTTCAAGAGTGGGGATGTCAAAAATCCCTCCAACTATAGGACCATAATGATAAACCGATTTTTTGCAAAGTTATTTGGAAGTATGTTATAAAATAGAATCAGTAAGTGGATGGAAGAAGGGGATAAGTGTGCTGAAGGGAAAGCAAGCTTCATACCTAAGCATTCAACAATTGATCACAGTATAACTCTAAGGCACATCATTGAAAAAGTGTGGGAGAAAAAAGAGTAATCCTTTTGTTGCTTTGTCAATTTCAAAAAATCTTTTGGCATGGTCCCTAGAGATAAGCTTTGGCATAGAATGGAGGAACGTGGGGTTCTTATACATCTTAGAGAAGTCATCCATAGGCTATATGAGGAGGTTAAAATCAAAATCAAAACGTCATTTGGTATCTCCGAAATTTTTAGGAGCGATATCAGGGTCAAGCAAGGGTGCCCATCGTCCCCTACCCTTTTTGGTTTATATATAGACAAACTTGAAGAGTGGTTAAACTCATAGGAGGGTGATGGTGTTGTTTTGGGTGATTTTGTGATAAGGCTTCTTTTGTATGCAGATGACCTTATTCTGATTGCTAAATCCTCTCTTGGGTTGCAAGAACACTTAATTTCCCTTGAGCACTTTTGTATTACAATGGGGATGCAGTCAATACTAGCAAGACAAAAGTTGTGATTTTTTCTAGCAAAAGAAAACATAAGCAACATAAGTTCTACTTTGAAGGCAACACTCTTGAAGAAGTGGCAGATTACAAATACCTCGGAATTGACTTCAACAAAAATCTAAGTTGGGAAGGTTGTAGAAAAAAAAAACTTTGGGAGGTTGGAAAGCATTCTATGCTTTTCAAAATAGGTGTAGAGAAGCAGAGCTATGGGATTGGAAGACTATGCAAACTCTCTTTGGGATTTTAGTGATCACGATGGTTCTATATGGTTGTGAAGTGTGGGCAAGCAACACATCTGACTTACAGTGGAAGCAAATTGAGAAGATTAAAAAACGCTTGATCACAAACAAGTTTAAAATTAAGATTTCAGTCCCTTATGATATCATGCTGAGTGAAATGGGGGTTTCTCCTATTGAAGCAATTACTATGGTGCGTCTCATAAGATATCTAAAAAAAATTGAGAAAATGGAAGATAGTCGGTGGCCTAAGGTCGTCTTCAATGACATATTGAGCAAAAGAAAGAAGACGTGGATGCAAAAAAATATTAAATGGATTAATAAATGGGATATCCACTTGAACAGGTGTCCTACAAACAGTAAAGAGATAAAGGCTTTTTTTATTGATAGGTTCCACAAGCAAACTTGGGATAAAGGGCCCGGGAGAAACAAAGAGTATTATATTGAAGAGTTTAACCCCACATACAATCATCATAAAAAATCTTACATAGGGGCCAATATATCTTGGAGAACCAAAATTCTTATTTCCCAATTAAGAACCAATTCCCATCAACTCCGTTGTGAAACTGGGCGTTGGAAAAGACAAAAAGAAGCTTGGGAAGAAAGGGTGTGTGTGTGTTCTGCACCTCCGGAAAAGTGGAAACAGAAAAACATTTCATTTTAGAGTGTGAAGCCTTCAAAGAAAGTAGGGAAAGATATATAAGTATATTGGTAGCTATCTCTTGGAATGACTTATTCAGCGAGGGGACAGTGGAGAAATTGGGGGATCTCATCATCAAGTTGAATAGGAAAAGGGTTGAACTGTAGAAATCAGTGTGTGAGGCGGTTTGTCCCATAGGCTATTGTTAGCCTCATGGACGTTGAAATCATTTTCTTTCTTTCTTTCTTTCCTGAAAATCCAAATAATCCATGTATTCACTGGGGTGTATGGGAGAGGTGGATTCAAGATCAAAGTTTGGGGATAAGTGTGCTTGGTATTCTAGGTGAATATGTAAAACAATTAGGAGACAGTTTCGCTACAAAAAATATTGCACCAAATAATTCATTGGAACCTTGCACCAATAAAATCAAAGCTACCTATGAGATATTTGTTGATATGAATTTTCCTCAAAGGATGGGCACAACCTTCCAAAGGGGAAAGTTGTCCAGATCCAAATTATTTAAAAACTAAATATGAAAATGCACCAACTAGCCCCCATACAAGAAATAAGATGATGTCAACGGGTAAAGTATTGAGTAGTATTTCCTATTCTTCTATAAATTTCTGTTGTACATCTCCTATTGTTCGAAGAGAGTTAACTAGTTCTGATTATAATTTGCAAAAAGAATTAAAGAAGAGGATAGACCTGTACTGAGTTTTGGACAGTCCCATAGTAAAATAAATGCTTATATTTATATATATAAGGGTTGAACATGTAACAGAAATTATTCCATCCTTTGATTCAGATTTGCAACTAGAAATTTCTCTTCAACAACACAGGTTTGAACAACACTATCAGCCCTCTACCTACAATACAATTGACCCTCAGATCAACAAATAATCACGAATGAAAATAAGAACAGTTTGAGATTTGAATACATTTTGTTCAAATTTTGAGTTCGGATTTTCGGCATACATATGCAAAGGTAATTCAAAAACTCTATCATTCATTTTTTTTCGTGCATAATGAATCGATTTCAAAAGGATGCTATTTGTAATCAAATTTGAGGCTCAAGATAACTATGTATGGAATCTCCATTGAAGCATATTTTTCCCTAAAAGTGAAAATGAAGAACTTCATAGGCACATATGAAGGATGGTATATGGTTGTATAAGGAATGTTATTCAGAAATCTATTTTTCATTGTTGAGATTTGAAAGAATTATCATATTTGAAATTTGGTTGACATGCAAAAATTGTTGCAAAGTGAGATTCTTTGTTGTAGAAGAAAAGTGAACAAGTCTAAGAGGTATGTGTTGCCACACAAGAACCAACACTTACAAACTTGTGGTTGATACACAAGAACCAACCACAAGAAGCTCAGCTGCAACTTGAGTCCTTCTAGCTTATTGCCCAATTTTTCAGAGGAATACCTAGTCACACAAGCTTAGAAAAATCAGTTGCATGGAAATATAGGGTTGCATGACGCAACATCTTCAGTTAGGGAAAATGTTGAGTCATAAAAATTTCCTCTTTTCACATCCTTTTCCCTTGAATTTTAATCCTTTTTCGCTTTCTCGTAACCTTGTTTTACTCCATTTTTATGCTTATATGTGGGATTAGGCTCAATATTTTTCAATGCATTTATTTTAGTATTTATGTCAATTTATGTTTAAATATTAGAAAAATAACATATTTTCACTCTTCTTTCAAAACTAAGTTAGTTTGTTAGTTATTAATGGAATAGGAAATTAATGTAATCAATGCATATTTGAAGATCCATGAACTGGGTTTTCGTGGTTTTTTGTGTGAAGCATCATCACATCAAAATGAACATTTCCAAAAAATATCTCAATAACCCAAATCATATTTTGAAATATCTCAACAATTTATCTTCTGCAGTTCAGTGATTACAGGAACATAAAATCCTGTAACAACGTAGATTTTACCACTCTCTCCAAATTCGTATGGTCAAATTCAAATTTTGTCTTCAATCATTGAATATTTACTATGGATTTGGCATTATCATTCAAATCTCTTGGATATGGAAACAATCTTGGAGATTTTCATGAGATTAGTTATGAATAACTTGGAGATATTATGAGCTAATTTCTAGTTGTTGATTTTAGCAAATTGTTGTAACCACATAAGATGCAACAACTCATTCTAGTGATCACACTTATATTGACTTATTCTTTGAGGACACTTGCGAGCAAGTGATCCAATTATAGTACATTATGATTTCATTTCAATTATGAGTTATATATGATGATGATGATGTATTGTAATTCATTGTTACTTTTAGATGTATATGTACTGCCAGATATTATTGATAAGTACTCCTAAGTGTGCATGACACATGACAGGTTATGTATGTTGATGGAATCAATGGACTCCTTGGACTCCTGATTGAATCAGGGAGTGGATTGTATTTTGTTTGAGTATTTCATTTTACGCACATGTGATATATGATTTATTACAATATGATTTATATATATGGATTATTGGCACTTTTTTTGTCAATGGATGCATTTTTTACGATGCTTGCTAATCCGACTCACATAAGGAGTAAAGGAGTCATGCACAGAAACCACACATTTGAGTGAGAGGTGTGGAAGCATCACTGTCAAAGCCTACTAGCACTCTCATAGTGACCTGAACTGAAGATTAACGATTACATAGTTTGAGAGGTACACAACGTCGTGAGGGCAGAATGAAACAATCTCTCACGAGGAAATCTAAAGGGCACGCAATAAGGCGGAATCCTTATTCCTTAGAATCCCTTAGTCTCTCACAAGGTCGAACGAGTGGAGTGTTGACTTCCATGGCTGGAAAAACTTCCAAAACCAGTCAAAGGTGACTGGCACCCTTGGAGCACGGAGGTGCGTCTTGAAGGGCATGTTGCGTAATTAAAACATGAGTCAATAAATCAAGGTGACCTAGAAAACATTGAAATGTTTAGACCTTGTTAAAATAAAATAATTAATTAATCAATAAATTATAAATTAGAATTCTAACAAGAGTCTAATCCTAAGTCTAAGTCTAAACTTAAATAAAGGACTAAATGAATTATGACATAAGTTAAAAGATTTCAGATATAATCAAACTCTAGAAAAATTGGGATAAAAGAGATTTTAAAATAGAAAGAAATAATAAATTGAGAGAATAGTCGTACACATATAATAGTATCTTGAGTCAAACTACCACTAAGTCTAACTAAAATAAGACTCATAATCCTAATCTGACTAAGATCTAGTTAGGAGACACTCATTAAATGAGAATTTGGGGAACAAAGGGACAACTAAGAGCGAAAATAGGAACACATTGGGCAATGTGAGGGAAATAGTTTTTTAAATAAAATAAAAAAGGTAAATACATGTGAAACTTTGGGAGAGTGTAACACATGTGTTGCGTGAATAATCGTTTAATTTAATTATTAAAAATGAATTAGTTGTGCATGTGGAAAAGTGTCATTGAGAACTATTCTATAAAAGAAATGGTGTAGAAGAGAAAAATGGCTCTCACTTTCCTTAGTATTGTTACGCTGCCAAAACTTTTTTTATTGTGCTTCACTTGTGAGAGTTGGGATACCAAGCTTGTGGAAAGGCTGGAATCTCTACTTTACGAGATGAGCTTTGGAGCTATTGATTTTCTGGTTTTTGTGTGTGGCCCCCTTGTGGCTCGGGGAGCTAAGGGGAAAAAAGAGTACCCCTAGTGTTGACTGGGAGGTACAAGTGAAGTCCTTCGATTGGCAGGCAGAAGCAGGAAATTGTGTGCAACCTTGAAGTTGAATTTCATTTACAACAACCTTCACCTCGGATACGGTATTTAACGAATGTTTATTGTATGCCATGTAGAAATTGCAATAACCTTCGGCTATGAACGGTGGATACATATGATCGAAATTACTAATTGTGTATAGAATTAATGCTTCCATGCATAAAATTTGTACTTAAATATAATTGCATATTGAATTTATCATCTTAATCAATTCATATTCTATCATTGATGAGTGACACTTGGTATGCTTGTATATTTTTGGTTTACTATAATTTCATTACATATTCCTGTATGTTGAACCCATAAAAGTTTTATTGTAAAACTTATGTTTAATTATATTCCAGACTTAAACTGAGTATTACAAAAATCAAGATCTCCTTTGCATGATGGATTTACCTACTTAGCTAGAAGATGTCATCGCCTTAGTATTTTTACGCCTCTATCTTAAGGAATTACAGTTACATATCCTTTTACTAGATGGCGTCCTTTATTATTTTGAACCGTTACATATCCTTTTACTAGTTGTGGTGGCCAACATTGATCGTTGGGTTATTACTTCTGTAGTATTTCATCTCCCTGAGCTTCATTATTAAGGACTTCAGTTATGGAGTGCATGTTTCTCGATTTGCATGTAGGTTAAAGAATAGACGCTCCTTATCTATTTGCATACGTACTTGCAAAATAATATAGTAATACATTTATCTAATGGATTAAAAATTAAAGATGCGTAGTAATAATAAATCTAGTAACGATCAAGGTCAGACAGTCACCTAAGATCTTATGTGAGTGACTAATTTGGCGAACCATAATAAATTTTTACACCGGAAAATTGATGGGATGAAGGATCCATTCCCACCGAACATATAAGAAGAAAGTATTGTATTCCACTTACCACACTATATTATAATTACTCTAATGATCAATCAATGTATATAAGAATTACTTTCATATCTCAAGGTTGTTGGATTAATTTATTTGTAATGAGTAGATCTTGTAAGATAAATTTTAAAACTATGATATATTCAATAGTGTATTGAATTTATGATGAAGTTTCCTTCATGTTGATAAAAGTTCTTAACAAATTTATATATTGGATTGATTTAGATTTTTTCTTTCAGAACAAATTAAGCTTGTAAGATAAATTTTAAAACTATGATATATTCAATAGTGTATTGAATTTATGATGAAGTTTCCTTCATGTTGATAAAAGTTCTTAACAAATTTATATATTGGATTGATTTAGATTTTTTCTTTCAGAACAAATTAACAAGGGGTTTAATTTACTTAAGAGATTGGAATTATAACTTGATTTTGTATAGGAAAAGTTTCGAGGTATAGTTTAAATAGTTTTTTAGAATTTCAAATGTAAAATATTATGAATAGTTGATTGTTACTTAGATATTGTATGAGTAATATAATGATGCTTATAATCTTAAATCAATAATATTGGTAAATTCACTAGACGAAAATTCATTACACTCTTTTATATAATGGTATAAGGTGTTAGGTGTTAAATTTTATTATTTGCAAATTTAGAATGATTGTCGTATACTAATCAAGTATTGTGGTTAAAGATGGTATGGCTTCTATGTAGCAGTCTGGAATTGCAAATTCTTAGAACATGTGTTTTTTTTATGGAATTAAATGTGATGAGTGGTATGCTTGAATCTTGATATAATCTAGCAACTCGTAAATTCTGCATTATATTTAATAGTTCTTATATTGATAGACCAACATTTGATATTGATGGCATAACGCCTTTTTATGTGAGTTAGTTGAATCTAGACTAGATTGTTGGGTTCTAGATACCTTCTTGTTCCTCAGAGTGGCTTCCAGTCCTGAGACCTTTAATGGTCAAAATAGATGGGACAAATCCTGGACTTGAGCGTCAGTTATGTGTCTTGAAGGTCTTAACCTTGCAGGATAGGTTGGGAGGGTAGTTACTTTTTTTTTATCATTTATGTGATATGATTTTAATGATATACTCTTGCTATATCTATTGATTACTACATGGATGTGTATTTCAACCTTGATGTATAATGATAATGTTGAACTAAATCATTTATCTATGGTTAACTTGTTTTTAACTGATTATGATTAAGAAATTGAGGTAATGAATGTTTAAGTACTAGCTACAAAAAAATAAAATTACTACTTAATGAGTTCATTACTTTTATGTTATATACGGAGGGGACGTTACTTATGGTATCATAGCGGGTTCATCCCTGCGACAAGGGACCCGTTACGCCTTCCACTGTGTTAAAACTAATTGATTAAATATGTATCACTAATTAATTTTTAAATTGTACATGTAGGTAATCATGGTTAGAGGACACAAGGGTAGTAGACATCGTGGTGTTGGAGGAAGAGGTGTGCCTACTCCGGTTGTATCCACACCAAAGGGATCAAACCCTCGGGGAGATGAGTAGACTATTCAGCAGGAGCAGGTTGTTGTGGGACATGTCGTAGGTATGATGAGATTCTTCCAAAGGATGTCAAAGGCATTGATCAACCACCTGGATCAACCCACTGAGGGTTCACAATGCGCTCTAGATGGTATTAATAATATACACATAGAACTCAAGAAAGTGAAGTTTCCCGAGTTCTGGGGTGCCACAGACGACTTATATGCCGAGGCATGGTTGGAGAACATGGTGATGTGATTTTCACTTCATGATTACACCTCCAACATAAAAGTCTGTAAGGAGGTAGTTCAACTGAAAGGGAGTGCTCTACTTTGGTGGAAGACACTCCTACCTCAACTAAACATGGTCGTGGAAGACGTGTCATGGGAATTGTTTGAGGAATGATTCTGGGAGAGGTACTTTTACGATGAATTCATTGAGCACCAGCTTAATTATTTCAATGCATTATGACAGGGTAGTCGTACGGTGCCAGAGTATGAGGCCAGGTTCATGGAGTTACTTAGGTATGCTCCACATCTGAACACGGAGAAGTTAAAGTTCAACAAGTTTGTGTTTATCCTTAACTTCAACATCCGTGCGAAGGTGAGGATCCTAATGCCTCAGACATTGCACGATGCAGTTCAAAAGTCCCTCATAGCTGAGGAAGAGCTTAACAGTGGGGGTCAGGGTAGGACTCCTTCTAGACAGACTGAACAGATGACATCGGGAATGTAGCAACATTAGACACCATCCAGACAGACTTCTAGGAATCTAGATACACCATAGGACCTATGTTCTCGACACCAAAACGATTGACTCCTCAGTAGAGGACTCCTTACAGAGCAGCAGCAGCAGCAGTATCGTCTGAACCAGTAGCAACAGTTTAGGCATGTTCAACATAACAGACCAGGATCATAGATTGCTAGGCTAGCAACTTCTACTTCAGGGACCAAGAGCACTGGACCGAAGACTGGATGTTGGACATGTGGAGAGACACATTACTAGCGAGATTGTCCAATTGAGAAGGCCAAAGCGGCGGGATCATTAGGACCCACTACAGTTGGAGATTTTGGCAAGCCCACCAGATAGATGCAGTGGTGAATAACCGCCAGGTCAAGCACCAGTCCACTGTGCTAGAGACATCAAGTACGATCGCCAATCAAAATTTTAGTATTTGTATAGATCTAGGTGCTACAGAGATATTTATTTCTAGTGCAACGCTAAAGATAATTAAGGCAAAGGTAGTCGAGCAGGATGAATTCATATACGTAGAAATGGCATCAGATGACAAACAGAAAGTTGGAGGAAAGGTTATGGATTGCAACATTAACTTGGGTGATTTTGTAACGAAGGTAAATCTTTATGTCACGATTTTAGGATCTTATGGCATAGTGATTGGTATGGACTGGTTGGAATCACATGATCCGATACTTAACTGCAAGATGAAACGGTTAAGTTTGATGGATGATGTGGGATAGAGTAGGGTGATTGTAGGAAGAAAACAAGGGGTTTCACTGAGATTTATTTCTTCCCTACAATTACAGAAAAGTATGCGAAAGGGATGAAATTTATATGCCATATTATCACTTAATGAAAAGGGCGAGATGGAAATATTAGAATACCTTTCGAAAGTATCATAGTTTACAGACGTATTTCCGGAGGAACTAACAAGTTTTCCACCAAAAAGAGAACTTGAGTTTACCATAGATTTGAAACTTAGAACATAACCGATTGCGAGAACTCCATACCGGATATTGACACCATAATTGTAGGTGTTGAAAATGCAATTGAAGGATTTGTTGGATTTAATACTTATACGTCCAAGTGTATCGTCGTGGCGTGCGCTAGTGATTTTTGTTAGAAAGAAGGATGGGTCATGGAGACTTTGTATTGACTATCGTCAATTGAACAAAGCTACAATCAAGAACCAGTATCCTTTACCAAGGATTGATGATTTGTTTGATCAGATGAAGGGAGCGACGGTGTTTTCAAAGATTGAATTATATCATCAATTATGGATTAAGGAAGAAGATATCCCTAAGACCGCATTTAAGACAAGATTCGAACAATATGAGTTTTCAATTTTACCATTTGGCTTGACGAGCACCCTGAGGGTATTCATGAGTTTGATGAATGGGGTGTTACATGAATACTTGAACAAGTTTGTTCAAGTATTTATTGATGACATACTAATTTATTATTGGATGAAAGAAGAGCATGGCGAACACTTGAGATTGGTTCTAGAGTGTTTAAGAGAAAACAAATTGTACAGGAAGATATCAAAATGTTCTTTTTACCAATCAAAGATTCATTACTTGGGACATATCATATCTGGAGAAGGTATCGTTGTGGATCCAGTGAAAGCAGAGGCTATTATGAAATGGATAGATGCAACGAATGTACAAGAAGTACATAGCTTTATGGGTTTAGCACAATATTACCAACGATTCGTCGAAGGTTTTTTGAAGATAGCAAATCCAATCACAGAATTGAAGAAGAAAAACAAGAAGTTTGTATGGACAGAGAAATGCGTGGAAACATTTCTAAAGCTTAAAGAGTTGTTGACGACAACACCGATATTGAAGGTCCCCAACATGGAAAATGAATTCTTGGTATGCATGGATACATCCAAGGAAGTTTTAGGCGTATTTTTGATGCAAGACGGTTGAGTAATCACTTACATCTCAAGGAAATTAAGAAGGCATGAGGAAAACTACGCAACGCGTGACTTGGAGTTATTAGCAATTGTATACGCCTTGAGAGTATGGAGACATTATCTGATTAGATGAAAATTTGAATTAAAGACAGATCATTGTGGATTGCAACATATATTTACTAAGAGTGACTTGAACGCGCGATAAAGGCGTTGGTCATAATTACTTAGTGAATACAACTTTGAGGCTACTTACATTAAAGTAACGGTGAATAGAGTAGCAGATCCGTTGAGTCGGAGACCACGCATTTTCTCGGTAATACCTCTTAAGACGAATCTTTGAGAAAATATTCTAAATTTATAGATAGACTATGACTCGTGTAACACCCCTTCACTTAGCTACCCAGGGTTACTATAACATTACTTGGTAGATAACCCAGAATATCTGTAGCGCACCTTGGCTACCGTGCAGGTGTTACTACGCGGAATAACACATTCTCATTCATAGTTAATCGCATGCATTTAAGAAATGAAATACATTTAAGCTCAGAGTAAGCATAAGAATCATTTTTAACATAAATAATCCATGGCAAATACATTAATCCAAATGCACAACAGAATGCATGATCATTATAATACACAGAGATACAAAACATATTTAAAGCATCATCTGGTACTTATCTGTGAAACAGTGGTAGATTCCACCAACCAAGTGCAGGCCTTCCACGAACCTCCCAGCCTTAGACCACACTGCTCATCAGCTCAACAATGGATCACCCCCGAGCTGGGACTAAGCTCCACCCCAAGGCAAGGAATCCTAGCTAGGCTGAGGTTACAGGGAAAACAACACTTAGAATCTGGAGGGATTCTTCCCAGGATGCCATCTTACGCCCACTACTACCAGACTCTCATTCCCCACATGCCTGTTCTTCCCGGGAGTATACACCTTCACAAGCACAGTCCATCGGTGCTAACCTCCCTCTCTGGGTCTCGGAAACAGGCTGGATCAGGAAGTCTCAGAGCCTGAAGCTGGTGCTGGACACTCTCTGGAAGAAACCTCTTCCAACCACATCCACCTCCCTCACCTAGAGAGTGATCACACACATGCTCAATTACCACCTGCACTGGACAACAATTCACGCGCAATCCCCCTATGCATGACTACTACAGTCAACCGGGAATAGAGACTCAGACTTCTCCCCCCAGCTCCGCAATGGCGGCCAGGTCTCACGGTGTTGATTTTTTTTTTAGAATTCCTGAGAGGCAGTTTTCCGCCAGGAATTACACAGACTCCCCAGTACAGAATGGGGATGCGTGACAAACAATCCACGCAGGGGTCAACCCCGGTTCGAACTGTTCAGACAGGGGATGTACCGGCTATCCCGGAACAAACACAGATACACGCTTTTTCGGTTCAGAGGATGTATGAGGGTTTTCTCTGTAGGAGTCAGACCCGTTCACCTTCTGGTAGTCCGTGAGTCGAATGGAGGAGGAGGAGCCTTTCTCATGGATCACCCTTGTACGTCCTCCCTTTCCAACACTTAGGATAAAACACAAATGCACATGCCTTTTTGGAATAATATTAAAATATTATTCCCAGGCTTAAGCCCCCTAGACTCAACACTTAGCCCCTTTTCCAACCTTCAGCCCCCCTAATTCCTTGCCCACTCTGTGGATGCTTAGTCCCCCTTCACTCATTCATTATGGTCGGTCTGCACATGGCGGTGTTTATATTTTATTAAGTGTTCTGCATGATTACATATACAACAGCAGGCTCCTGGCCTTCAACACTTAGGCTCCCTGGCCTAACAACACATAAGTCTCCAGCTTATAAGAACTTGGCTCACCAGCCTATAAAACATAATTACAATTCCTTTCAAAACATGGTTTACAACGGGGCTTGGCATTGGGGACACTACAATCCCCCTCCCCTTATTTTTGCACTGTCCTCAGTGCAACTTTACACAGCATCTGCAAGCTTTTCAAAATTTTCAAAAAGATGCGGGTACTCTGCCCGCATAACCTCTTCATGCTCCCATGTCGCGTCCTCAGGACCGTACCAGGTCCACTGGACCTTTACAAGTTCTATAGCTTGATTCCGGAGCTGTTTTCTTTTCCTGTCCAATATGCGCACAGGATGCACTTGCAGGACACCTTCTAATTCCACCCGAATCACACTCCAATCGATAACATGATTAGCATCAGGTACATATTTCTTAAGCAGTGAAACATGAAACACATTATGTACAGTCATAGATGCAGGTAATGCAAGCATGTATGCAACTGGCCCAATCCTTTCTAGGATCTCAAATGGCCCACAA
>ML790239.1:328870-401022 GCA_009831015.1 Picea engelmannii
ACCTTCCTCTTGGTCCCTGTGGCTAACTGCACTAACCAAGACTTCTCATGTTTGCTCTTCGTTAGATGCAAACTTTCCACCACTCTAGGATCTACATAACTATGGCTAGCCCCTGAATCAATCAAAATAACAAGTGGTCGGTTTTTGATCATACCTTCCACTTCAATCATGTGCGATTGAAATTCTGCTTGCTTATTGTCCAGGGCTGCGTAGATCCTCGGCATTCTGCTACCCATATCCTTCACTATTTCATCTTGCTGAACAATATGGACAATTCTTGCTTTGTCTTTTCTGTGGGGGTAGTCTCTGTACCTACGATTCCCTTTACATCCCCAACACTCCATGGGTGGAGGCCTTGGCATCTGTTCACTCCCTTCAACTTTCCTGGGCTCTTTAAAAGATGACTGTCCCCAAGGACTGTTTCTGAAAAAGGAAGGCTTGCTTCCCTTCTGCCTCTGTTCTTTCTTAAACCTCTTCTGGTCATCCCAAGCCTTCCGAAAGATAGGCTTTTCTCTCTGTTGTTCGTATAGGCATTTCGCCCTTCTTATGGTTTCTTCCATGGTCTTAGGATCATCGTATTGAATCTTGTCACCAATGGAGGGTGGCAGTCCACTCAGATACCTATGAATTTTAACAGCCTCGTCTTTGATGAATGGAACATACTTTAGTAGTTCTAGAAAAATTCGTTCATAGTCATCAATGGTCATGCTGCCTAGCTTGAGTTCGAAGAACTCCTTCATATTTCTATCATAGTATCTTTTAGTCAGGTATTTCTTCTCAAAATACCTCTTAAATTCCTTCCAAGTGACCTCTTTCTCTCTGATGTGCTGCACTTGCACAAACTGATCCCACCACATGGATGCTTTTCCTTTCAGTTGGTACATTACAATTCTTCCTTCTGCATGAGAAGAATAATTCTGCAGTTGAAAGTATTTCTTCATGCCAAGCAACCAAGTCTCGACATCTTCCTCCTTCTTATGTTCTCCATCGAATGTTGGAGGCTTAATTTTGTTCATCTCTCCTTTCAATTCCTCCCTTCCAGATTTTCGATGTTTTCTGGTAGGGGACGGGCTTGAACCACTGTGTGTCTTACTGTCAGAATGTCTTTGGGAGCGACTATGATGTCGGCTACCACTCCTCGATCTACTTCTTCTCCCATGATTTCCGCGACTCTTTGTCGTACTTGAGTCTCTTCCTTTCTAAATTTTCTTCTCTATTCTTTTCAGGCTCTTCAAGAATTTTAAGTTTAATTCCCCTTGCCGATCCCTGACTTTCATGAGCTTTCGACTATCATCTCGACGCTCCTTGGCCTCTCTTTGCAGCCCTTCAATGATTTTCATCATATGTCCTTCTTTATC
Source organism: Picea engelmannii (assembly GCA_009831015.1). Taxonomy (NCBI): domain Eukaryota; kingdom Viridiplantae; phylum Streptophyta; class Pinopsida; order Pinales; family Pinaceae; genus Picea; species Picea engelmannii. The sequence continues at coordinate 330,229 of ML790239.1, forward strand.
CATCTCTTTTCCATGCCCATTAGAGTTTGATCCCTCGACTCCTAGGTTAACATCCTTTCCTTCCCGTTCATCTTCTGTTTCAGGGGTAAACTGCACTTTTCCCCACTCCATACTCGGCGTTGATTAACTGGGGTTCTGGCCTTCGTTGAACTATGCACACGCACTCTGTGCAATTAAATTCGAAGTTTGTCAGTCCATTAAACCTTCACGAACAGTCCACAGTATTTATAAGCCAGTTCGAACAAAATAAAAGACATTTCATTTTAAATAAGTTTCTTGAACTGGAAGTATTATGTATCTCTTCCATTTCTTTGCATTTTTGCGGCAATTTCCATACTGTTCTGGCACTCATTAGCCTTCTGCAATCTAATACGCAGACGACTCAAATTTGTCGATCCTTCGTCTCTTGACAATTCGTCATCATAACCATCGATGTTTAAGAAAGTGTTTTCAATTTCATGAATTGTCTGAGCTCTGTTCAGCTCTGTGTTTTTCGGGTGTCCGAAACTTCAATTTCCAATATTTCGGGACTTTCGGGACCTTGAGTTTTCGGTACCCAGGACTTCGGGTTTTCGGAACTTCCATCTTCTCGGCATTTCGAGACTTCAAGTTTCGGGGTTTCGGAGTTTCGGTATTGGAGAACTCTCGTTTCACTCTCCTTCCCCACCCTCGACTCCCGAAATTCCGACTCACTCTACCCTACGGGTCCACAGCACAGCTGTCGCCCACTATCATGGTGGCATGTGGCAAGTTCATGAGGTTCCACATCGCTTTCAATGACATCATCGAGTCCCACCTTTCTCGTCTTGTATTCCCACTCGCTGGCACGTGGTACTCTTCATGTGTCTACACGACACATCTCCCGATTGAAGCTTCGGGTGTCGGGGTTTTGTGATCCCCGACGGCATGAGTTCCTGTCCTCACGAACTCCTGATCCCCGATTTTCCGATGCGCCCTTGACTTAGCCCCCTCGGCTATGCCGAGGTCCATGTGACCGCTTCTCATAAGACCACAGTCTTTTACTCTTATCAGGGTTTCGAACTTTCACAATGCATGGACTTCTTGTCCCCGCGATTCCCGATTTGCCGAAATGGAAAATCTCACGACACATGTCCTCCGTTTTACGGGCGGTCTAGATCTATTTTGGATCTTTCGCCCCTAGTCTCTGAGATTTAACCTCCGGACATCTCCCGACAGATCCTACGACTGACGGGTTTTCCGGCCGAGATCCGACGGCTCGGACAGTTCCTAACCAACTCAAAATTTTGCATATCGTGATTTCCACACTTCCTATGTACTTCAAAAGGAATTTTAATTCCTACGTACATTTCTCCAGATTCGACAGTCATGAGGGCTCGCCTTCCCTCCCGATCAGATCCTAAGGTTCTAACACCATTGGTGTAGAGACCTGTCTCCCTGTGGCCATAGGCCATACTAGCCTGCGGTTTCTTAGCACCGCTATACTTCCTGAGTTCTTAATAAAAACTCGTCAAGTGTCTCCTTGACGCTTCGGAGCACACCAGGGTCCGAAATTGGCCACTCCAGACCCAATTTCTCTTCACATTCTCGGTCCAAAGACGACTCCACTGGCCCATCTAGGCTCAGTGTCGAAACCTTGGCTCTGCTACCAATTTGTAGTGTACCTTTTTGCTTACCAAGGCTTTTAACGCATTATGTAACAATTTGTACACACTTTTCACATAACTCATACAGTACAGTATATACTCCACATGCATTTAAACAAGTAAACACATTCTACACAGAGTATTCATATGAATTATTGACATAATTAACAATCAATAGCACTTCATACTAATTCATATGCACAACGGAATCATGATAATATATACAGCACAATCATGTGGAAATGTGATAAGAATATAATTAGATACTTATCTTGTAACAGTGGAGAAATCCACCAACCAAATGCAGGCCTTCCACGAACCTCCTAGCCGTAGACCGCACTGCTCCTCAACTCAACAGTGGGTCACCCCCGAGCTGGGACTGAGCTCCACCCCAGGGCAAGGAATCCTAGGCTAGGCTGAGGTTACAGGGAAAACAACACAGGAATATCTGGAAGGATTCTTCCCAAAGATGCCATCTTACGCCCACTACTGCCAGACTCTCATTCCCCACATGCATGTTCCGCCCGGGAGTATACACCTTCACACGCACAGTCCATCAGTGCTAATCCCTCTCTGGGTCTCGGCAACAAGCCGGATCAGGAAGTCTCAGAGTCTGAAGCTGGTGTTGGACACTCTCTGGAAGAGACCACTTCCCAGCAAATTCTTTCACCTGGAAAGAGTTTCTCACAAGCCAACAAGCCTCACGTAGTCTAGAACTACGTGCCACAACAAACACAGGGAAAACAAACACAGACTTCCCAAGAACCGATTCAGCAGTCACGGGATAGCCTCACGGTTTCTGTTTCGGTTTCGGGATTGTACCAAGTATTCTTGCAGAGGCCTGACGGTTCACGCTCAGACGGTCAGGTAGAATGCAGAAGATCCCCCTCCCACGGTTCATCTCGGCTATTATATTTGCATGCACCAGGGTTGACACTTGTCACCCTGGGAATTGCATACGTTCTCACTACATGCATCCCTTTTGCACGTTTTCCCCTTGTCAGGAACTTAGGATAAAATAATATGCACATGGATTTTTAGGAAATAATATTAAAATATTATTCCAGGCCTAAGCCCCCCTAGGCTTAGCCCCTAGGCTCAACACTCAGCCCCTTTCCCACCTTCCAGCCCCTAGCTTCTTGCCCACTCTGTGGACGCTCAGTCCCCCTTCACTCATTCATCATGGTTGGTCTGCACTTGGCGATGTTTATATTTTATTGATTATTCTGCATACATACAAGTACAACAACAGGCTCCTGGCCTTCAAACACTTAGGCTTCCTGGCCTAACAAACACATAAGCCTTCCGGCTATAGAACACATTTACAATTCATTGTATATATCATGATCTGTAACGGGCTCGGCCTTGGGGACACTACAACGTCGTCTAGGAAGACTATGACAAACTTGTCCAAATAATCTCTGAACACTCCATTCATTAAGCACATGAAAACCGCAGGTGCGTTGGACAATCCAAACAGCACCACTGTGAACTCACAATGACCATACCTTGTTCTAAAGGCGGTCTTGTTGATGTCCTCATCCTTTATTCTCACTTGGTGATATCCTGATCAGAGATCTATTTTCGAAAATATTTTTGCATCTTTCAACTGATAAAAAAGATCATCAATCCTTGGCAGAGGATACTTGTTCTTGACAGTGACCTTATTCAATTGTCGAAAGTCAATGCACAGCCTCAACGTCCCATCTTTCTTCTTCACGAATAGGATCGGGGCTCCCCACGGTGACACACTGGGGTGAATGTAACCTTTCTTTAGTAGCTCTTCGAGCTGCAATTGCAACTCTTTCAGCTCTGGCGTACTCATTCTATAAGGAGCCTTCGAAACTGGAGCTGCTCCAAGCATCAAATTTATAGAAAAATTGATGTCCCTCTTCGGAGGTAGTCCAGGTACCTCCTAAAATATGTCCTTGAATTCTTTGAGTACTTCATGGTCTTCCAGATTCGAGACTATATCTCGAGATGCTTCTTCCACCGAGTTGCATATAATTGACAGCCACGCCTCTGGGAATTCCTTGGACTGTTACCTGATTTCCCTCTTCGTTTAGGCATGTAAACCTCTTGTTACGACAATCCAAAAGGGCATGGTGTTGGTCCAACCAGTCCATCCCAATTAAGCAATCGTATGAGCCTAAAGGCAAAATGTTCAATTCAGCCTTAGTGCTCATTCCTTTCATGTCCACTGAACAGGACTTAACCAATTCAGTGACCTTTCTCTTGGTCCCTGTGGCCAACTGCACTAACCAAGACTTCTCATGTTTGCTCCTCGTTAGATGCAAACTTTCCACCACTCTAGGATCTACATAACTATGGCTAGCCCCTGAATCAATTAAAATAACAAGGGGTTGGTTGTTAATCGTACCTTCCACTTCAATCATGTGTGATTGAAATTCTTCTTGCTTGTTGTCCAGGGCTACGTAGATCCTCGGCATTCTGCTGCCCATATCCTCCACTGTTTCAGCTTGCTGAACAGTACGTACAGTTCTCGCCTTACCATTTTTATGGGGACAATCTCTGTACTTGTGGTTTCCTTGACAACCCCAACACTGAATGGGCGTCAGTCTCTGTCTTTGTGCTCCCTCTTCAGTCCTTCTCATCTCTCTAAACGATGGTTGTCCCTGAAAACTGTTTCTGAAAAAGGAAGTCTTGTCTCCCTTCTGCCTCTGTTCTTTCTTAAACCTCTTCTGGTCATCCCAAGCCTTCCAAAAGGTAGGCTTTTCTCTTTGCTGTTCGTATAAGCATTTCGCCCTTATTATTGTTTCTTCCATAGTCTTAGGATCATCATATTGAATCTTGTCACCAATGGAAGGTGGCAGTCCACTCAGATACCTCTGAATCTTGACAGCCTCGTCTTTGATGAATGGAACATACTTCAGTACTTCCAGAAAACTTCGTTCATACTCATCAATGGTCATACTGCCCCACTTGATTTCGAAGAACTCCTTCATCTTTCTGTCATAGTATCTTTTAGTCAGGTATTTCTTCTCGAAATACCTCCTAAATTCCTTCCAAGTGACCTCTTTCTCTCTGATGTGCTACACCTGCACAAACTGATCCCACCACATGGATGCTTTTCCTTTCAGTTGGTACATTGCAATTCTTCCTTCTGCATGGGCGAAATAATTCTGCAGTTGGAAGTATTTCTTCATGCCAAGCAACCATGTCTCGGCATATTCCTCCTTCTTATGTTCTCTATCGAATGTTGGAGGCTTAATCTTGTTCATCTCTCCTTTCAATTCCTCCCTTCCAGATTTCCGATGTTTTCTGGTAGGGGATGGGCTTGAACTACTGTGTGTCTTCCTGTCAGAATGTCTTTGGGAGCAAGTAAGATGTTGGCTACCACTCCTCGATCTCCTTCTTCTCCCATGGGTTCTGCGACTCTCCGTCGTACTTGAGTCTCTTCCCTTCTTGAGTTTCTTCTCTATTCTTTCCAGGCTCTGCAAAAATTTTAAGTTTAGTGCACCCTGCCGATCCCTGACTTTCATAAGCTTTCGGCTATCAGCTTGGCGAGCCTTGGCCTCTCTTTGCAATCCTTCAATAATTTTCATTATGTGTTATTCCTTATCCTTCTCTTTTCCATGCCCATTAGAGTTCGATCCTTCGACTCCCAGGTTAACATCCTTTTCTTCTTGTTCGTCTTCTATTTCAGGGGTAATCTGCACCTTTCCCCACTCCATACTCGGCGTTGGTTAACTGGAGTCCTGACCTCCGTTGAACTCTGTACACACACTGTGCAATTAAATTCTAAGTTTGTCAGACCATCAAAACTTCATGAACAATCCACACCATTTATGACCAACACCAAAAAGAACAAAAGACATTTCGATTCCAATGGGTTTTCTGAGCTCTTTGCTCGACTCTACACTTTTTGGGTTTTTTTTTAAACTTCAGTTTTCGGGGCTTTCGGGTTTTCGGTACCCAGGACTTCATTACGCAGTGACTCCCAACCTCTTGTCACTCCTATCCCCGAAATCTGATACACGGTTTCTTATACGTGATCCAACGATCCTCAACGAGATAGATCTAATGGCCCAGATCCTTTCGGGGTTTTGGGCTTCCAAACGTCAATGCGCTCTAACTCCCGTTAGCCCTCCGGGCTAGACTCGTGGTTCGCACAACCTCCCCTTATATGACCACAGTCATACCTCCTATCGGGGTTTCGGACTTTCCAATGCCGAAACACATATGTCCTCAGGATTCGCAATTCCCCGAAACCCGATTTCCCGATGGATGACTCTCCTTCCGGAACTTTCCTAAATGCCTCGATCTCAACCACGCGTCCCCAAGAATGGATGGTCCTCGCCCCTCCTCGCTATTTCGCGATTTCACGATTTCAAATGCTCCGAGTGCCTTGTCTTCAGGATTTGCGAAATGTCGAACCCCGATATGCCGATGGGATCCCAATCTCGCCCACGTGTCCCAACTGACGGACGGCTCAGATCCAATCTCGGAATTTCGCAACTTGCGATCCCCCGATGACAAAGTTCTATGTCAACTCAAAACCCTGGTAGCCGATATACCGATGGGTCGCTTGATCTTCGCCACGTGTCTCAACTGTTGGACGGCTCGGATCAAATCTCGGGACTTCACCCTGTGCAAGGTCAAAAAACGCTCACCTATGTGATTTCGGGTGTCCAGATCTTCGAATTGGACGATCGCGCGACACGCGTCCTTCCTTAAACGGACGGCTCAAATTCCCTCTCGCTATTTCGGAACTTGAAATGTACCAACCTTCTCGACCTCCAGAACTCCGATATCCCTAACGCCGATATCCCGATAAGCCAACTCCTTTCGGGACTTTCACCCTCCTATAGACGAAGCTTTAAAACTCCGTGCAACTCTCTACAGATCCGACGACTGTCGGGTAATTTGCTCAAGATCTGACCGCTCACAAGGGTTCGCCTTCCCTCCCGAACAGATCCTAGAGCTTCCACACCACCAGTGTGGAGTCCTCTCTCCCTGTGGACTCATACCACAATGGCTGTGTTTTCATAATGTCGCTATACCTCCTGAGCTTTAAAAACTCGTCAAGTAACTACTTGACACTTTGGAGCAAACCAGGGTATGAAATTGGCCTTCCAGACCCAATTTCCCCTCGCATTCTCGGTCCAAAGACCGCTCCACTGGCCCATCTAGGCTCAGTGTCAAAACCTTGGATCTGATACCAAATTGTAACACCCCTTTCACTTAGCTACCCAGGGTTACTATAACATTACTTGGTAGATAACCCATAATATCTGTAGCGCACCTTGGCTACCATGTAGGTGTTACTATGCGGAATAACACATTCTCATTCATAGTTAATCGCATGAATTTAAGCAATGAAATACATTTAAGCTCAGAGTAAGCATAAGAATCATTTTTAACATAAATAATCCATGGCAAATACATTAATCCAAATGCACAACAGAATGCATGATCATTATAATACACAGAGATACAAAACATATTTAAAGCATCATCTGGTACTTATCTGTAAAACAGTGGTAGATTCCACCAACCAAGTGCAGGCCTTCCACGAACCTCCTAGCCTTAGACCACACTGCTCATCAGCTCAGCAGTGGATCACCCCCGAGCTGGGACTAAGCTCCACCCCAAGGCAAGGAATCCTAGCTAGGATGAGGTTACAGGGAAAACAACACTTAGAATCTGGAGGGATTCTTCCCAGGATGCCATCTTACGCCCACTACTACCAGACTCTCATTCCCCACATGCTTGTTCTGCCCGGGAGTATACACCCTCACAAGCACAGTCCATCGGTGCTAACCTCCCTCTCTGGGTCTCGGCAATAGGCTGGATGAGGAAGTCTCAGATCCTGAAGCTAGTGCTGGACACTCTCTGGAAGAAACCTCTTCCAACCACATCCACCTCCCTCGCCTAGAGAGAGATCACACACATGCTCAATTACCACCTGCACTGGACAACAATTCACATGCAATCCCCCTTTGCATGACTACTATAGTCAACCGGGAATACAGACTCAGAATTCTCCCCCCAACTCCGCAATGGCGGCCAAGTCTCACGGTGTTGATTTTTTTTTTAGAATTCCTGAGAAGCAGTTTTCCGCCGGGAATTACACAGACTCCCTAGTACAGAACGAGGATGTGTGACAAACAATCTACGCAGGGGTCAACCCCGGTTCGAACTGTTCAGACAGGGGATGTACCGGCTATCCCGAAACAAACACAGATACACGCTTTTTCGGTTCAGAGGATGTACGAGGGCTTTCTCTGCAGGAGTCAGACCCGTTCACCTTCTAGCAGTTTGTGAGTCGAATGGAGGAGGAGGAGCCTTTCTCACGGCTCACCCTTGTACGTCCTCCCTTGCCAACACTTAGGATAAAACACAAATGCACATGCCTTTTTGGAATAATATTAAAATATTATTCCCAGGCTTAAGCCCCCTAGACTCAACACTTAGCCCCTTTTCCCACCTTCAGCCCCCCTAATTCCTTGCCCACTCTATGGATGCTTAGTCCCCCTTCACTCATTCATCGTGGTCGGTCTGCACATGGCGGTGTTTATATTTTATTAAGTGTTATGCATGATTACATATACAACAGCAGGCTCCTGGCCTTCAACACTTAGGCTCCCTGGCCTAACAACACATAAGTCTCCAGCTTATAAGAACTTGGCTCACCAGCCTATAAAACATAATTACAATTCCTTTCAAAACATGGTTTACAATGGGGCTCGGCCTTGAGGACACTACAACTCGTACAAATAAGTTAAGGATAATATTGGAAAAAATACCATGATGGTACTGAAGTTTGAAGGTTATTCATTGGACTGTGATGGATTGTTGAGATAGAATGGAAGAATATATGTACCGCCTAACAACGAATTAATAAGTTTGATCTTAAGAGAATCTCATCAAGAAATTTACATGGCTCATCCAGGAGTCAAGAAGATGAAGAAAGACCTTAAGCCTTTATTCTTCTGGAAGGGAATGAAGACGAACATAGTGAGTTACATGGTGATATGTCTAGAATGTCAACAAGTGAAGGTTGAACATAGACATCCAACAAGATTGTTATAGCCACACGATATTCTTGAATCGAAATGGGAGGTCATTTCAATGGATTTTATAGTTGGATTTTCATTGACGGAAAGGAGACACGATTCAATTTTTGTGGTAGTTGACACTCTGACAAAGAGTGCACACTTTATTCCATTGCGTACGGCGTATCAGGCGTCGGATATAGCCAGATTTTTTGTTAGCGAGATTGTGAGGTTACATGGAGTACCAAGAAAGATCATATATGATCGAGGATCGGTGTTTATAGGATGATTCTAGACTAGTTTCCAAGAAGCATTGGGAACACAACTGAATCTTAGTACAACATATCACCCAGCGATAGACGGAAAAATAGAGAGAACGAACCAGATTTTGGAGGATATGTTGTGTATGGATGTAATGGATCAACAGAAACATTGGGAATACTTCTTTCCATTGGTATATTTTGCATACAACAATAGCTACCATAGTACGATTAAGATGGCACCGTTTGATTTTCTTTACGGGCGACCATGTCAGACGTTGTTGAGTTGGGATTGACTTGAGGATAAGGTCCTGGTGGGGTCGGAAGTGAATCAAGAAATGGAAGAATAGTTGAAATCGATAAGACAAAGGATTAAAGAAGTGCAGGATCAAGAGAAGAGTTATGCGGATGCACAACATGTTGATTGCAGTTATGAGGTAGGCAACAAATTTTTCTTGCGGGTAAAACTGCATAAGATTTCGATCAAGTTTGGAAAGGGTTCCAAACTCTATCCTAGGTTTGTGGGACCTTTTGAGGTTGTGGAAAAGAAGGGAATCGTGGCTTATCGACTAGCCTTTCCTGATTCTTTGAGGTGTATGCATGACATATTTCATGTATTTGTTTTGAGAAATTATATTTTTGATCCATCACATGTTATTGACATGAGTTTTTTGTAGGTTTCGGATGAGGGTCCTCTCATGGTGGAGCCAATCCTCATTTTGGACCATCGCACTCGACAACTACGACATCGAATAGTCACACAGGTCAAGGTCCAATGGGACAAGTATAACCCACATTCTACTACGTGGGAGGATGCATCAAAGATGCGTCAACATTTTCCTTATTTGTTTGATAGATTAAATATGTAGATATATGTCAGAAACATTTATTTAATTGCATTTATATATTGTATAAAATACGGGATGAAGTTTAAAACAAGAGGGTGTGTATGTAACATCTTGTTATACTGATCACACTTATATTGAATTATTCTTTGAGGACACTTGCGAGCAAGTGATTCGGCTATAGTGCATTATGATTTTGTTTCAATTATGAGTTATATATGATGATTATGATGTATTGTAGTTCATTGTTACTTTCAGATGTATATGTATTGACAGATATTATTGACAAGTACTTGAGTGTGTAGAACATGTGACAGGTTATGGATGTCGATGGCATCAATGGACTTCCTTGGACTCTAGATTGAGTCAGGGAGTAGATTGTATTTTTTTTAGTATTTCATTTTATGCACATGTGATATATGATTGATTACAGTAAGATTTATATATATGGATTATTGACACTGTTTTTTTTAGTGGATGCAGGCTTGACGATGCTTTCTAATCTGACTCACATAAGGAGTAAAGGGGTCATGCACAGAAACCAGACATTTGAGGGAGAGGTGTGGTAGTGTCCCTGTTAGAGCCTACTAGCACTCTTGTCGTGACCTGAACTGTAGGTTAATGATTACCTAGTTCGAGAGGTACACAATGTTGTGAGGGAAGAATAAGACAATCGCTCATGAAAAAATCTAAGGGGTGGGAAATAAGGCGGAATCCTTATTCCTTATAAGCCTGTAGTCTCTCACAAAGTCGACCAATTGGAGTGTTGACTCCAAGGGTCCGAAAAAATTCCAAAACCAATCAAAGGTGAGTGGCACCCTTAGAGCACGAAGATGTATCTTGAATGACATGCCACGTAATTAAAACATGAGTCAATAAATCTAGGTGGCCTAGAAAACATTGAAATGTTCATACCTTGTTAAAATAAAATAATTAATTAAACAGTAAATTATAAATTAGAAACCTAACAAGATTCTATGCCTAAGTCTAAGTCTAAATTTAAATAAAGGACTAAATGAATTATGACATAAGTTAAAAGATTTTAGATATAATCAAACTCTAGAAAAATGGGGAATAAAATTTAAAGGTTGGATAAAATGCACATGTGTGCGTGAAATTAATAAAAGAGATTTTAAAATAGAAAGAAATAATAACTTGAGAGAATAGGTGTACACATAGAATAATATCTCGATTCAAACTATCACTAAGTCTAACTAAAAGAAGACTCTTAATCCAACTCTAACTAAGATCTAGTTAGGAGACAGTGATTAAATGAGAATTTGGGGAACAAATGGACAACTAAGAGCGAAAATAGGAACACATTGGGGAATGTGAAGGAAATAACTTTTAAATAAAATAAAAAGGGTAAATACATGTGCAACTTTGGGAGATTGTGACATGTGTTGGTTGAATAATCATTTAATTTAATTATTAAAAATGAATTAGTTGTGCATATGGACAAGTATCATTGAGAATTATTCTATAAAAGAAATGGTGTAGAGGGGAAAAAGGGCTCTCACTTTTCTTAGTATTTTTATGCTTCCAAATTTTCTTAGTATTTTTATGCTTCCAAAATTTGTTTGACTGTGCTTTACTTGTGAGAGTTGGGATACCAAGCTTGTTGAAAGAGTGGAAGCTCTACCTTGCGAGGCAAGCTTTGGAGCTATTGATTTTCTGGTTTTTGTGTGTAGTTCCTTTGCGGCTCGGAGGCTAAGGGGGAAGAAGAGTACCCCTAGCGTTAGCTGGGAGAGATATCAGTGAAGTCCTTCGATTGACAGGGGAAGCAGGGAATTGTGTGCAACCTTGAAGTTGAATTTCATCTACAACAACCTTCACCTCAGATATGGTATTTAACGAATGCTTATTGTATGTCATGTAGAAATTGCAGTAACCTGCTATGAACGATGGATACATATGATCGAAATTACTAATTGTGTATAAAACTAATGCTTCCATGCATAAAATTTGTACTTATATAATTGAATCTTGAATTTATCATCTTAATCAATTCGGATTCTATCGTTGATGAGTGACACTTAGTTTGCTTGTATATTTCATTACATATTTCTGTATGTTGAACCCATAAAAGTTTTATTGTAAAAGTTATGTTTAATTATATTCCAGACTTAAACTCAGTAGGAAAAAAATCAAGATCTCCTGTGCATGATGGATTTACCTACTTAGCGAGAAGGTGTCATCGTCTTAGGATTTTTACGCCTCTATCTCAAGGAATTGCAGTTACAGATGGCGTCCTTTATTATTTTGAACCACGTAGTACTCAATCTATTGAACTTTCTCCTAATTTTAAAACTGACTGGATTACATTAGTATTCCCTAGTCTCAGTCGAGACAGGAAGGAATTTCCTGCCATATTCTCGTCAGATGCTTACTTTCATAGTTGGCTTGACTCGGAAATTCTGGTGCAATTTCTGACCATGGTATTGGGCCTGGGAATCTCTTGCAAAATCGTGTTGGGCTTTCCTCATCTTGCATAGAGGGTGTCCATCCTCTGTATCTTCTAATATTTTAATTAATTGACGGGTAATGCAAAGATACACAAGCTCACCTCCATCCAAGACTTTTCATATGGGAAATTATTGAGAGTTGAGTTGATTCCATAATTTAATTTCCTCTTAACAGACGGGTTCGCGGGTAAGTTTTTATGTGATTTTTTCCTCTAATCCTTGACTGGAAGATTGTTTAGATCCTTGCACCCTAACAAATTATCAGAATGAATTTTCGGTAACGCTATCGCCTTGTTGTTGGGTGACACCACAAGAAAATCTTTGTCAAATAAATAAATAAAAAATTAATGATCTGTATTCAGAGGATGTCCTGCGAAGGAGACGAAAAAGAGATAACTACACCCAAGTAATTGATACTTAGAAGAATAAATTTATTTATCGGCGTTGGGTTGAATCTATCAGTTCACTGGAGTGTCTTTCCGAGTCGATAGTTGTTATGCATGTTTCCTTATCTTTTTAAAATTCTAATTTACCTACTATTCAGTTATATTTTCCTTGAACCTTAGAATGCTCTCATCGGTTAGTTAACCTGCACTTCTTATGCAAGGCTCTTATTTTCTCACCATAGAGACGGACCTCGTCTTCTTTTTAACATGGAATAAAAAAAAAATCTTTCGAGCTAAAACCTACAGTTGTGGTGGCCAGCACTGATCGTTGGGTTCTTACTTCTGTAGTATTTCATCTCCCTGAGCTTCATTATTAAGGACTTCAGTTATGTAGTGGCGTTTGTCGATTTGCATGTAGGTTAAAGAATAGACGCTCCTTATCTATTTGCATACGTACTTAGCACAATAATATAGTAATGCATGTATCTAATGGATTGAAAATTAAATATGTGTAATAATAATAAATCTAGTAGCCATCAAGGTCAGACAATCACCTAAGATCTTATGTGAGTGAATTGAAAATTAAATATGTGTAATAATAATAAATCTAGTAACGATCAAGGTGAGACAATCACCTAAGATCTTATGTGAGTGAATTGAAAATTAAATATGTGTAATAATAATAAATCTAGTAATGATCAGGGTCACACAATCACCTAAGATCTTATGTGAGTGACTGCTTTGACGAACCATAATAAATTTTTACACTAGAAAATTTATGGGATGAAGGATCCATTCCCACCGAACATATAAGAAGAACTTATTGTATTCCACTTACCACACTATCTTATAATTACTCTAATTATCAATCAATGTATATAAGAATTACTTTCGGATCTCAAGGTTGTTGGATTAAGTTATTTGTAAGGAGTAGATCTTGTAAGATAAATTTTAAAACTATGATATATTCAATTGTGTATTGAATTTATGATGAAGTTTCCTTCATGTTGATAAAGTTCTAAACAAATTTATATATTGGATTGATTTAGAATATTTTTTTGAAAACAAATTAACAAGGGGTTTAATTGATTTAAGAGTTTGGAATTATAACTTGATTTTGTATAGGAAGAGTTTTGAAGTATAGTTTAAATAGTTTCTCATAATTTCAAATGTAAAAGATTATGAATAGTTGATTGTTACTTAGATATTGTATGAGTATTATGATGATGACTATAGTATTAAATCAATAATACTGGTAAATTCACTGAACGAAAATTTATTATAGTCTTTTATATAATGGTATAAGGTGTTAGGTGTTAAATTTTATTATTTATAAATTTAGAATGATTGTTGTATACTAATCAAGGATTGTGGTTAAAGATGGTATGGCTTTTATGTAGCAGTCCGAAATTGAAAATTCTTAGAACTTGCATTTTTTTATGGAATTAAATGTGATGAGTGGTATGCTTGAATCTTGATATAATCTAGCAATTCATAAATTCTTCATTCTATTTAATAGTTTCTATATTGATAGACCAACATTTGATATTGATGGCACAACGTTTTTTATGTGAGTTAGTTTAATCTAGACTAGATTGTTGGGTTATAGATGCCTTCTTGTTCCTCAGAGTGGTTTCTAGTCCTGAGACCTTTAATGGTCAAAATAGATTAGAAGAATCCTGGACCTGAGCGCAGGTTATGTGTCTTGAAGGTCCTAACCTTGCAGGATAGGTTGGGTGGGTAGTTACTTGTTGTTATCATTTATGTGATATGATTTTAATGGTATACTCTTGCTAGATCTATTGATTACTACATGGATATGTATTTCGACCTTGATTTATAATGATGATGTTGAACTAAATTGTTTATCTATGGTTAACTTGTTTTTAACTGATTATGATTAAGAAATTGAGGTAATGAACGTTTAAGTACTAGCTACAAAAAAACATTACTACTTATTGAGTTCATTACTTTTATGGTATATACGGAGGGGATGTTACATGAGTGATTTGTGGATATGAATGTATTATTTGTTATTTTAGTTTCAAATCAAGTTTATGTATAAAAAGGAGTGCCTTCTCCATTCAAAAAGAAGACTCTTGGAGCATACATCCAGATTACGATGGAATAGAATAAAATTTCTTGATATTTCTTTTCATATATACTGTCATTTTCTAGTTTTAAGTAGCATGTTTTGATTTAGTTTATGATGTTATACAGTTTGTTTCCTTGTTTTTGGGAGATTGAGCTCACTCCAAATAGATCATGGTGGTATTTTATTTCGTTTTATATATCTTTATTTAATTATGTTGTTTGATTTCATGAACATTCTTTTCCTTTTGCAAGTTAGATTAGTTTTATTTTAAGAAAAGATTCATGGAACCAAAAAGTGCCTAAATAATGTCAACAGATAACTTGGTGAAAGTAGGGCCCCAGTAGCATGATCAATGTTAGTACATGATCATTTCCAAGAATGATTAAGTTTTTTTTTAAGTGTTGAAGTGTGGTGTGTTTTATTTCCATAGTTAGTTTCATTGAATTATATTAAGAAACATGCCAAATGGAGTATTGTTGTATCAAGGTTTAGATCTCAAAGATTGAACACATAACTACAACTTGATTTACAACATTTATGGATATAGTAAGGTATTTAATGATGAATTTTTATTTTGTAACATCTTTTCATGCAATTGATTTCATAAGTAGGTCAATCATTACGCTTTCTAGATAGATCATACTACAAATAATTTAATTATGTACATATTGTGTTTTCATTTCACAAGTTTATGTACTCTGAATTGATAATAAAATGTAACGGGATTTAGACATATAAATCACATGACATTTATGTCAAATTAGCAAGACATATAGTGTTGGAAATTACAAACTATGACAAATATAGATGGCTAAAAGTCAAATATACAATTTACACAACTATTGGATAACTAGAAACTTCATTAATACGCAAAAATATGACGTTCACTTACATACCATGACCTTATCACAAGGCTAGTACAATCCTTTATCTCTCCAAACCCCTAACTAGAGATAACCAAGGAAACCCTAGTTGAACCAAGGAGATCCAACAAACATGCACTCTAAAGAAATAACATCTCATATTCTTCTCTTCACCAAGTACAACCTAGGGTTTCATCTCAAAACCTTGATATCCAAATCCTCCAAGGGATGAATTCCTAACCCTAGTCTTCAAAATGCTCCAAGAAGCACAAGAAACCCTAGCAACTCTAAGAGAAAGAGAGAGATAAGAACATCCAAGAGAGAGACAAAGACGTGCACTCCTCTTGATCACATCTCTACACAAAAATGAACAAGAATGAATAAGTGTGTGAAGGATTCTCATTCCTATATATGAGAGGTAAGGGAGGCCAACAATACATATGTGGGCCTAGGCCCTGTTGACTCATAAAATGGTCAAGTAGTCACCTTCCTGCAAATGGTTGCAAGGTACTAAAATAAATTATTATTATCTATTATGAACTAAATACTTAACTATAGGTGGGGGACCCTAGTAAGAAAGAGGTTAAATCGTTTGCTTCAATATGGTATATTGAGCATATTACTTGATTACATTATGCTAAATGATTAAAACACAATCTCATATATGGTTCTAAATGGCATTAATTTGATTA
This sequence comes from Picea engelmannii, assembly GCA_009831015.1. NCBI lineage: Eukaryota > Viridiplantae > Streptophyta > Pinopsida > Pinales > Pinaceae > Picea > Picea engelmannii. The sequence goes on from ML790239.1 coordinate 346,479, forward strand.
TGTGTTGTCATAAAGAGAGATGATCTTGCTTGTATTTTTAAAGGGAAACTCATTATGTTGATTAAGAGAACAAGAAGAGTTTAAGGTATCTGGTTGCACAATCAATTATTCATTAATAAATTCTAGGTAATGATAATTGGGGAGGAAATTATTCTTGTCAGAGATCATGTTGTTCTTATTGTTATTCCTTTCCTTCAAAGGAAGGTATAATGTCAAAATATTCCATAGCAAGGATCAGTTTATTGTACAGTGTTATAAGGAGGATTTTGCATGTTAAAAAATGTTTCTATGTGCAAGCATAACATTATAAGTTCAAAATGTAAGCAGCAAGGTGAACTCTACATTTAAAACTTTGGGTTATACGATGAAGATCTAATATGAAATCATACCCAAGAACTTAACATGACCTTGCATGATTATGAGGTATCGTGCTCTTACATGTTATTTACAATGGTGGCTCAACAAGGTTAAAATGTTTTCAGTCCTTGTCAAATGAAACACATGTGGTATATTACATGCATCCATATTAGGGTTCATTGGTTGCCACTTAAACTTATTTTTGATATTGTTCGGAATGGATATATGTTGTCGCATCAATTGTTTGGAAACAAATGTGGTTTAAATGTTTTAAAGGGAGATTAGTTGGTAGTTTTTGATCACTTTTAAAATGACATTAAGTTTGGTTGATGTGGAAGTAGAGAACATGATTTGTTGTAGACTTGGCACCAAATGTGGCATTGTGATTTGTTGTGGTGATTGATGGAAATCTGATCTGTAAAAGTGTGTTAATGAGAAACGACATGCAGTCTCATGCATTGAATGCATGGCCGCAAGTTTTTCGATAGGGTTACCACCTTGGGATTTCGTCATTTTTTTGTGTTGGTATGTGGAATTGAGCTCTGAAAATTGTCCTTTTCGAACCCTAACCCTCAGTTTTCTAGCACAAGGAAAAAATTGTCTTTCTTGACAAAGAAAGTAAGATATTTGTGAAGGTATGTCTCATATAGTTATTCTTTTCAGATGCACTAATAATTTGCAGTAATAATTTGGTTTTAGCTATGTGTTATTGCAAATGGACTTGTGGTTTGTTGTTTGGTTCATTTTATTGTCTTTTATTCCTCCAGAAAATGACAGTGCAAATATACTCATGTTGTTTGTCTTTTTGTCCGTTCTCATCCAAATGGGAATAACACTCAATTTTTCAATGGTGATAGGGTTTTCTATTTCGATATACTTTAACACCAATGTTCAATCATGAACCATGCTTTATCGACACAATCTCTAGACATTTTTCATTACCATTATCCTTATATTGAGTCCCATTACTGCTCTGCTTATAGATTCATTTCGCTACCTTGTTGTAGAAATGTCATAAACTTTAAAGAAAACTTTTGTTGGTTTTACCCTCAGCTTGTACATAGGGTTATGGGTTATCACGAACTGATGTTTCATTTTCATATATTTCCTTCTTGAAGTTCGGTCTTTGACCAAATTTTTTTCGAAAATTGGGATATTGTACAGTTCCAAACCTGGTCTTCCTTCATATATAACTCTAGTATCTACACTTGTCTACAATGAAAATGGTCATGAAATTTAAATGGATTTTGGGTTTTGTAACCCTATAACTTTTGAATCAATTTCTAAAATAAGAAATTTGGAAAAGACTAGTTCAATTTCTGGTCATGGATATGTTGAAGGAAAATGAAGAGATGATTCGATCAGCAAATGAAATGGTTATTGTATGATAAATTTTTTATTTTCCTTACCTGTATGTGGTATTTAATTGCAGAGGTAGTATGAATTGATTCATTTAAATTCAAATTTTTTGAAAACAAACTACAGGATTTTATTTGGAAAATTCCAGGATTTTAAAAGAAGGGTGTTGAATGATTTGTTTTCTCGAAATTATAATCATTAATATGGTTTTACCCTCACTGTGTGAATGAAAAATTTAAATGATGTGATATGGTTATAAGTTGAAGGAGCTCATTATTCACATACTATTTAAAATACATCTCCATTCTATTTTACATTGACCCAATTTATTTGGCGAATTTTGGAATTAGCTCAGATATTATTGTTGAAAGAAATCAAATGAATTGGTATATCTTTGCAAGGGATGAATATAATTGTTTTGTTGGTTTTGTCACTTGGGTGAGAAAAAACACAACACTTGCATGTTTAGATAATCCTTCTAAACAAGACATAAGTTTGTGATTTGGTTAGACAAACCAAATACCCATGAAAACAAAGAAATACAACTAAAAACAACTAAGAAATAAATGTTAGAAAGCTTGAGGAACTTAGAACCATGAAAATCAAACAATGAACAACATATTGCTACCAATGGATCAATAGATTATTAGGAAAAACAACATAGAGAAAGGCAGGGACTTATGAGTCCCCTCTTCCTCCTTGGGAGGGCTCTTGAGTTCCGTAATTGAGAGCTCTTCTCTCCTTACAATGGAAGAAATGACAAATGGTGAAGAAAAACAATGCATATTCCCTCAAGAGGTGAGTGGAATGGCCTATTGCAATGGTGCTTGAAGGCTTCAAAGAGAAAAGAGGATTCTCAAAGAAGAATTCTTGCAGCATAACAATACCTTGAAGATCTTATTTTCTTAGCACACCCATGGATTTTGTTTATAGCATCCATTCATGGCAAAATGTAATTGTTTCATAGTGTGAACAAGGGGCCTATTAGGGCACCCTATAGTCCTTGACCAACCTCCAAGCTAGATTTCGCTCAAATATAAGTGTCAAATCGTGTTGGGGGTCGAACTAGAAGTGGTTGAGGGGCCGACAAGATCCATAAATGCGTTGTTCATAGAAGTGTGCGACTTTTCTCGTAGACAGTCATGCATTTTTCACATAGTGTGTGTTGAGGGTTGTGTTGGGCCGCGCATGTTGCCCACTGTGTGCACGCTTCCTTTGGTGAATTTGCGCACTTTGATTTTTGACCCAATTATATAGTTTTTTTCCTTTTGATGGACTTTGGTGTTGTAGGTGGACTAATTTCTATTGGCATTGATGTTTTTATTCAACCATTGTGTGCAATGTTGTGGACGATTTTTCAGTGATAACAATAATTGCAGATGGTTTTGGGATAAAATGAAGTAGGTTTTTAAGGAAACATGTTTTATTTTTTTATTCACAGGGCCAAACCCCTCATATTACCACTTTTCATAGATTATTCCTAGCTCCCAATTCCATATATCCTTTCAAATAATAATTATTTTCCCCCGTGTGAGTATAAATTAAAAAATTCATGTATCAATGTGATATTGATATCCAAAGGCAAGGGACCTTATAATTAATGTGTTATGAGGTCGTGATCAAAAAAAAATTATGGAATGATTGAATCATTCATTTTTCTTGCTCAAGATCAAATCCCTTCATACTTATCACTTTTCATAAGTCATTCCTAGCTCCCAGTTCCATTTCCATTTTTAAATCATCTCTTTTCCCCCTGATGCATACTTGATGATAAAATCAAAAGTGATGGGTATTTGATGAAGCAGGGATAAAAACATTGTTGAAGGATGACTGAGTTTTCACAAATGTTTTATGTGATTGATTAAGAACACGTATCATTATATTTCCATATCATTATTACATTTTATGCATATTATAAAACCCTACCATATTCTCAATATCATTTATATTCCCATGTTCTTAAATAATAATTGTTGTATGGAATGAAAAAGGGTTAAGTGGCAGAATTGATATTTGATTGTTTCCCTGTATAACTATGGTCACCTGCATGTTTTTTTATTCTTGCATGGATATATACTAAATTATGTTATGTAAATAGTGTTTGATGATTATTAGCTATTGTGTACATACTCTAACTTTGCTTTACATTATAGATGAGTTTCTTCAGCAGACGCAGTGGTGGTAGAGGAAATAGAGGAAGAGGAAGGAGACCTAATGAGTTTTAGGGTAACAAAAGACTTCATTTTCCATCAAATTTGATGTTGATTCAGAAGAGTTCAATCATCTATTACAGACCGATTTCCTTAACCTAACAGAAAGAGGAGCTTTCCAGCTCAATCATCCACCTGAAATAGAATTCCATCAACCTCATAATAGCCTTTCTGGTATTCTTGTTCAACCTCGTGTATCTTTGTAGCCTGAAGTTCCAACAAATGATGGATGGTAGGAAATTATAAATCCTCCAAAGAACCAAGTTCAAGGATGTCCAATAGTATCAATACCATTACCTCCACTTGAACGATCTGCATTGCATATCACTTCAGAGGCTTCTCATGCCCAGTCTCAGAAATTTGAAAGTAAGCATAGATCATTCAAATATATGCACCATGAAGCTTCTTAAACAAGGATTAAGGAACCTTCAGATGAAGGAATATAATTCATTAATGCAACAAAACCACATTGAAGTGAGAAGAGGTAAACTACCTCATATAAAAAAAATATGACTTCTAGTTTTACAGTGTTATTTTGATATTTTACTGATGAGGACAATTCTGATTATTTTTGGGATAGTAGTATGTTTTGATCAGACTGGTTGATTATCATTTTGATTATCTGCACAACATTTTGATATTTTGGACAGATGGTGATATATTATTTTTTGGCATATTGTGATAGTTTTGACTAAGGCACAAACTGATATATTTATTCTGATAAATATGTTTATAATTCGGGAGTTACAAGGAAGTTTATAAAGTTTTCATGTAGGCTGGTTTGAATATGGGATATATTGATATTTAAAAGGAAATTTGGAAGCATTAGATTGTCTCTATTTTAAAGGAGAGACAAGGAGAAAATTATTTGAAAAATTAAAATGATTAATTAGGGCATCCTCGCCTGTTAGTTAGCATTTATTTATCCTTGTCATTATTATTATTATTATTATTATTTAATAAATTTGTCCCTATTAACTAAAATTAGTTAATATCCTAATTAAAAGAAGTTGAACTTCTCAAACTACTTTGAGAAGAATAAAGGAAGAGTTCAAAGGACAAGAAAGAGGAGAGTGATAGAGAGAACAACTCTAATAAGGTATTCTCTTTCTTATTAAGTGAGATTTCTTTTCTAATTCATTCATCTCTAAAATACATCATTTCTAAGGAATTTTTGTTGATAGGAGGATCCTTCTGAAGGTGGCAACAAGGAACATAAAAGAAGTATTGATTTTATGATATACTTCACAAGGTTGATGAATTGTCTCTGATAGTCTGCGGATTCTTGTTATATCTTTGTATTAGTTTTCAATATTGATTGAGGGTTTTGTGCAGAGTCAAAGTAGTGACATTTGTTCCTGTCATTTCAACTTTGTTTCAGTCTTGGTTTCACTTTATGATACCAGTGGTCATTGTATGATGAAAAATATCATCGTTGATTTCTTAGTTTCATTCTGGTCCTTACCCTCTGGGTATGAAGAGCTTTGTTGGCAGTATTTCAAATTTGGATAAATAAAATCTTTGGATGGTTTTGAGTCTCATTTGAGTATTTCTATGTTTCCTTTATCAAATATTTTATTTCTAAATATATTCAAAAAATATTCAAGTTATTTTTTTGTTATGAATGTTTTATTTTCATTTCAACATACTTCAATTATAAAAGACAACATTAATTCCAAGGACTTATTTCTTGAGAATTAATTGAATTTTTTGTAAAAGAGGCTAAAAAGTCAGGGTAATAATCCTAATTATTTTTCTTTAGCCAAGCAAAATACGAAAATGTTGGTATTAACATAATTGTCATTCTTTTTCATCAACATTTATTTGGCTATGATCCCGGGGAAAATCTTCAATATTTCTTTGGTATTCGTGTCTTACTGTTGTAATTACTATAAATTGTGTTTTGGCTATCTTTATTTTTCTTATTTATTTTATATTTTCATGACCATACTTGTTGTGCATCAACCTAACATTGGATAGGGTTTATATGATCAAACCATCATTTCTTTAACCTTATTTAACATGATTTTGGAAATATCCCGCTCACGAGATGAACTTAATCAATCTTGGGAAGTTATTTCTCAAGATATCAGAGTTAGGGAAGAGTGGGAGGCTCAAAAAAGGTTGGCCAGAAATCAACCTACTTGTCAAAACATCTATCTTGCGTCCTTTGGTTCTTGTTTTTCTCAAAGAAAGAGAGGGTTATCTCCAAAAAATTAATCATGTCTTTGAAATAGGAAGAAGAAATGTTGTTCTTGAAAACTTACAAAGAAAACATCAAAGATACTTGTCTGATTCTTCAAGCTCATTAATATCATTCTTTCCTATCACCTTCAATATGACGTCTTTTGGTTCTTCTTTTGGAACCGATCATTCCTCTTCTTCACAAGCATCTTCCTCTTCTTTGATTGGAAGTATATTTAGTCATCAAATTCCTGTCCAATCTATTGAAATATTGTAACTTCAAAGAATATTCTAATTATAATTGAGTTATTATCTTATAGATTAAATCCCTTTTTGTGGATTGATCATGTCAGACATTGTATAAGACCAAATCCCCTTTTGTGGATTGGTCAAACCATATTTATATGGTGGTATTTGTAAAGTCGACCCTTAGGGTTTATAAAGTGGTTTTAACCACTCTTGGAATAATTTGTCCCTACTAAGTGAATATACATAACCCTAAGTGCCTCCTCAACTAGTATTTATAAGTGAGGATGGCGCCTCACTTATTCATTCATTCACTCACTCACTCATCTAGTGCGCATCTTTTGAAGGAAATTGCAGTTGAAGGAGGAAGGAGAAGAGAGGCACATGCTCAGTCCTAGTTTATTCGTGGTGCTTTGGTCTTAGTCTTGGCATTGTATTGGAAATATTTTATTGAGGAAGTTTTAATGGTTTTTCTCCCCCATGAGGGTTTCCCAGGATAAAATGTTGTGTACCTTGTGATCGTGTTTCTTTTAGTGATTCTCTTTATGATGCTATTTTGGAAATGCATTGAATGCTCTAGTAAATTGAAAATAACCTAATAAAATCTCTAAACTTAACATGGTATTAGAGCTTGATTGAATAGAGAACCTTTCACTGGGTATCTAAAAATGTCATTGTTGTCATACAAGGAAATTAGGGCTTTTTACTGAAGATGAATTTCTAACCAAAAACCATATAGGGAAGTGCACCCTACCCTAGCGCATCCTTTCACATCTTGAGTGCACCTTTTTAGTGGCCAAACTCTCCGAAAAGTCAAACCTTAGTTTTGACTGGTACCAGAAAACCAAGAAACTAGAACTAGTAACAGAAGTATCAGTCCAAAAGTGTGTAGGTCATGTTTCAAGGGGTAAAATTTGGAATTTTCTGAAACAGTGAGCTCCAGCCAACTCGCCTCATCCCAACGCATCTCCTGGTAAGTTCAGATTTATTTTCTAAGCACTTTCATTTTCTGGTCATTTCCTTAGCTCCAAGTTAAGATGTTTGCAAGCACCAATCTTTTTGACAAGCTAGAAGGTGTGGAAAATTTTCATGCCTGGAAGTACAAAATTGGACTCATTCTTAAAGAGAATTACCTTGCAAAATTCATAAAAGAAAATGTATCGGAACCCGAAGAAGAAGCATCCAAAGAAAAGTACAAGAAGGATATGATTAGGGCCAAAAGAATAATTGCATATTCCGTTAAAGACCACTTGATCCCTCAAGTGTCTTATAAGAATACTCCAATAAATATGTTTAATGCCCTAACCAGAATGTATGAAGAAAAGAACATCAACTGGAAGAGGAATCTGAGAACCCAACTAAGGAATACAAAGATGAAGAAAGGAGAAACAGTTCAAGACTATTTCTCTAGGGTTTCTCAATTCAAGGAACAGTTAGAAGCAATTGGAGACAACTTAAATGAAGATGAACTCATAATGAAAACTCTTAATGGTCTCACAAGACCTTGGGATGCCTTCATCCAAACTATATGTGCAAGAAAATAGAAACTCCAATTTGACAGTCTATGGGAAGAATGTGTTCAAGAAGAAGCAATAATGACCAACCGAGAAGTCGTACTATTAAGGGATGAAGATCAAGCCCTAGCTGCTCATGCTAAAGGAGGAAAGAAAAGGTCTCATTTCCAAAAGGATACCCATTTTCATAAAGAATCTCACCCTCCAAAGAGATTCCAGAAATATCATAAGAGTCAAAGAAAGGGAAAAAACTTCTCTTCTTATCAATTTTATCATTTTGATAAGATGGGACACATTGTTAAGAACTATCCTACCAGAAATCAAGAATACAAAAAGAGAAATAAAAAAGGACATCATTCCCATGTAGCTGAAGATGATGAGCCACCCAGGAAGTTGACTAAAGAATAAACTAAAGATTATGTCTTGTTTTCATCCCTCTCAAGATCTGTGATACCTGGAGAGGATACTTGGATCATAGATAGCAGTGCCTCTAAGCACATGAAAAGTCAAAAAGAAATTCTCTCTAGCCTTACAAAAAAGGAATTCCCCCAGAAAGTTTTACTTAGAGATGATTACCAGTACCCTATAAAAGGAATGGGAGAATCCACCTACAAACTGGATTCAGGAACTTCGATGAGAATGAAGGATGTACGCTATGTATCAGGTTTGAGAAAGAAATTACTTTATATCTCATCCCTATATAAGAAAGGTTTCAGGGTTGCATTCATACATGGTGAATTTTTTATGTGGCCTAAAGGAAAAACTATATAAGATGCAGTTGTTATTGGTACATAAGAAGGAGGTTTGTAAAGTTAAAAGGTCACTCAGATGTAGCATTAACTCACTCTACTGAAATTCCTTGTGAACTTTGGCATAGAAGACTAGCTCACATTAACTACAAAGCCTTACCATATGTAAGCAAGGTAGTTACAGGTTTACCATAATTTAAGGTTGATAATGAAGGTGTATGTAAGGGATGTGCACAAGGAAAGAACATAAAGAATACTTTCCCAAAGAGTGATAGTAAAGCAGAAGGAATCTTGGAGATCATCCACTCATATGTATGTGGTTCAATGCCATCAACCTCTCTAAGCGGGTATGTATACTATGCATCATTTATTGATGATTACTCTTGTAAGACTTGGGTTTATTTCTTGAAATCAAAAGATGAAGTACTCAGAAAGTTCAAGGAATTCAAAGCCTTGCTAGAAAACCTATCCGGAAGAAAAATCAAGATACTCAGGTCAGATAATGGAAGAGAGTGTGCATCAATGAATTTGGAAGTTATTGCAGAGATGTTGGGATTAAGAGGGAGCTCACCCCTACCTATAATCCTCAATAAAATGGTGTAGAAGAAAGAAATAATAGAACAATTATGGAAGCAGTAAAGACTATGATTCACGATCAAGATCTTCCAATGCACTTATGGGATGAAGAAGCAATAAAAACAGTTTATGTCCAAAATAGATTATCCCATAGTGCACTTGGATTCAAAACTTCCAAATAAATGTTCAATGGAAAGAAGCCAGAAGTAAGCCATCTCAAAATATTTGGTTTTCCAGTATTTGTACACATTCCAAAAGAAAAGAGAACTAAGTTAGATCCCTCGGGAAAGAAGTGAACATTTGTTGGATACTATGAGGTCTCTAAGGCCTTTAGAATATACATACCAGGTTACCATCATATTGAGATCAACAGAGATGTAACCTTTGATGAAGATGCAACACTCAAAAGATCAAGGAAATGCCATCTTGAAGAAGTATATGAAGAAGAATCTATAGCTCCCAAAATTGTGGAACCAATGAAGGAAGTTACAGTTACCCCTAATGATGAGATTCCAAAAGATCATGATATGATAGAATCTCAAGAACCTCCCCGAATGATGATCTCTCAAAAGAGAAAGCCAGCTTGGGCAAGGGAACTTATTCAAGATGTAGAGAAGTATGGTTTCCCAGAAGGAACCATGAGACAAAGAAAGAAACCTAAGCCATTCTCCAGTTATATGGCCTTGATGTGTGATCTCATAGAAAATGAACCTACTTGCTTTGAAGAAGCCATTTAGAATAAATAATGGGCATATGACATGACAGAAGAATACCATTCCATTATAAAGAATGATGTATGGAAGTATTTCCCAGACCAAAGTACAAAGATGTGATATCTTCCAAGTGGATATACAAGATAAAACATGCAGTAGACGGAAGTATCGAAAAACATAAAGAAATATTTGTGGCTCGTAGTTTTTCTCAAAAGGAAAGTATTTATTATGAAGAGACATTTTCTTATGTATCCAGATACACTTCTATCAGAACCATCATAGCTCTTGCAGCCAAAATGAAGTGGAAGTTACACCAGATAGATGTAAAAAAAACCTTCTTAAATGGTGTTATTGAAGAAGAAGTGTATATAGAACAACCACAAGGGTTTGAAGTTGAAGATAGAAAGACTCATGTCTGTAGGTTGAAGAAATCTATGTATGGGCTGAAGCAAGCTCTTAGAGCTTGGTATGGCATAACTGATAGTTTCCTGACAAGCTTTGGATTTACCAAGAGTAAAGCTAATTATAACCTTTACTTCAGGGTTATGAATGATGAGCCAGTTATATTGTTAATGTATGTGGATGACTTATTCTTAACAGGAGAATAAAATCTCATCACAGATTGTAAGAAGAAGCTCGTTGTAGAGTTTGAGATGAAATACCTAGGCCCGATGCATTATTTCTTAGGTCTTGAAGTTTGGCAGAGCCCAGAGAAATCTTCCTTAACCAAGGGAAGTATGCAATTGAAATACTAAAGAGATTTGACATGTTGGAATGTAAATCCATGAACACGCCCATGGAAACAAATTTAAAGCTCTTGGTTGATACTTCGTCATAATTGGTTGATGATACTCTATATAGACATATTATTGGATTGTTGATGTATCTGACGAATACCAGGCCAGATATATGTTTTGATGTGAACACCTTGAGTCAGTATATGGTAGAGCCTAGATGTGTTCACCTTGTAGTTGCAAAGCATGTACTGAGATACCTTAAGGGTACGTTGGATTATGGTCTTTGTTACACTAGAGATAATGACTTTATATTGTATGGCTATACTGATTCAGATTGGGTTGGAAGTGCTTCTGATAGAAAGAGCACTTTAAAAGTTTGTTTTAGTCTGGGGTCAGCCATGACTTCATGGCAAAGTAGGAAGCAATCTAGTATTACTCTCAGCATGGCAGAAGAGAAATACATTGTAGCATGTTCCACCATTTGTGAAGCCATATGGATTTGGAATTTGTTTACATGTCTGTTCGATATGGAGATGGAATCCACCGTGATTCTATGTGATACCCAGAGTTGCATAAAGATGACAGAGAACCTAGTGTTCAATGATAAGTCGAAGCACATAGAAATCTGATATCACTACATTCGTGATATGGTGCAGAGGGGAGTTGTAAAGCTCCAATATGTTATCACATATGAGCAGGTTGCAAATGTGTTGACCAAGCCTATGTCTAATGTGAATTTTGAGTACTTCCAAGACAAGATTGGTGTTGTCTGAAAGGACCTACCTTGAAAGGGGACCGATGTTGATGATACTATAGTATCCTGACCAACAGTGGGTAGCTCCATTAGGATTTTATATCCTAGGGAATCCTATGATTCCTGGGCAGATCTTGAAGGTCCGGTAAGGACGTTCTGTCAGAGCACCACAAAATGTTGTTGTTGCACCTTCCTCATTCTATTTCCTCTTGATGATGTTGTATCAGCCTCGTGTTGTTGATGATGTTGTACCATCCTCGTGTTGTTGATGATGTTGTATCAGCCTCGTGTTGTTGATGATGTTGTACTAGCTTCATGATATTGATGTTGATGTTTCAGCTTCATGTTGATGATAATGACGATGTTACTCTAGCTCCATGCTTTGAACGATTATGATATTGATGATGAGAAAAACTTACAATTATTTGTAGATGTGACATTCGATGTTCCAGATGTTGATGATGATGTTTCCCTCTCTTTCTCATGATGATGGTGTATTGGGTTATGTCAGTAGAATACCCTTCTCGTTAAGGGGGAGTGTTGAAATATTGTAACTTCAAAGAATATTCTAATTGTAATTGAGTTATTATCTTGTAGATCAAATCCCCTTTTGTGGATTGATCATGTCGGGCATTGTATAAGACCAAATCCCCTTTTGTGGATTGGTCAAACCATATTTATATGGTGGTATTTGTAAATTCGACCCCTAGGGTTTATAAAGTGGTTTTAACCACTCTTGGAAGAAGTCATCCATACAAAGTGAAGAGAAATAACCCTAAGTGCATCCTCAACTAGTATTTATAAGTGAGGATGGCACCTCACTTATTCATTCATTCACTCACTCACTCATATAGTGTGCATCTTTTGAAGGAAAATGCAGTTGAAGGAGGAAGGAGAAGAGAGGCGCATGCTCAGTCCTAGTTTATTCTTGGTGTTTTGGTCTTAGTCTTGGCATTGTATTGGCAATATATTATTGAGGAAGTTTTGTTGGGTTTTCTCCCCCATGAGGGTTTCCCAGGATAAAATGTTGTGTACCTTGTGATTGTGTTTCTTTTAGTGATCCTCTTTATGTTGTTGTTTTGGAAATGCATTGAATTCTCTAGTAAATTGAAAATAACCTAATAACATCTCTAAACTTAACACAATCTACCACTAACCTTGTTAAGTTAATCAATAAGTTATGTTTATTCCAGTTTGAGGAAGATGCCACAACTACAGCATGGCATGTTTCATCATCCCTAGATCTTTCTCCAACTACTAATGCCCTTCCCAAATTCAAAGATCATTTGCCGAATTTTTTAGGAAATGGAAATATTTCTACTAAAGAACATCTTAGTGCATTTTCTAACGCATGTTACAATATAGGATCAAATGATAATGATACTTGTATGCAATTATTCATTAACTGTCTAGAAGGGAAAGTTGTTGTTGATTTTTTTGAATTTCCTCCCAAGGTATTTTCTAGTTGGGATGAGTTAGTTTAATGGTTTAAATCAACATATGGGTAGCCCAATAATCCAACAGATTTATTAAAGGATTATAATAATATTGTTTTGACAAATGGTGGAACTATTAAATTTTTCAATCTTAGATTCACCAAATTGTACAATCAGATCCCAAAACTCATTTGTCCTCATAATCAAGTTGCTTTCATTCAGTATTATAATGCCTTAACCTCCTCTTATTGTCATAGATTAGAAGAGAAAAATGTGACAATCCTAGGGTATGCACTCTAGAGTTGTCTAGAATATGAAGACCAAATGGAAATAATAGGTCTTCCTAAGGAGAATTTTGTTAAGCATACCGAGATGTCAATTGTCTTGCAGCTAGTTCAAGATATGAGCAATCAAATGATTTCTTTTGAAAGAAAAGGGATCACTAACAATTCAATCCATGCTGAATTCTATTCTCAAGTTGTTTTGAGAAATCAGCCTATTAATTTTTTACCTTATAATCAGCCAAAAACTATTATCTCAAGGGCTTGCTGTAACTTTTGTGATGACAATCATGAAGAGGGCACTTGTGAAGTCCAAAAAATGGAACAAGAAAGAATTTTTGGAAAAATAAATGAAGCAATTATCTTTGCCAAAGATTTCATGCCTAAAGAAGATGTAATGGTAGTAAATACTCAGAGTAAATCTTATACTGACAAGGGAAAGGGTGAAAATCCTAAAACTACCTTCCCTCCTAGCTCTTCTTCTTTTCCGAGTACAAATCCGCAGGTTGAAATAATAGCACAAGGTCAAGGGGTTTCAACCTCTTTATGTTCATCAAAGTATAACATATTGAAACAACTGGCTAACATAAAAATGGATGCAACTCTCTTGGACATGGTCGCTATCCCCGAACAACAGTAGCATCTTAAAAACTATATGGAAGGTAAAACTTCCTCAATAGCTAGTTTATATAAAGACCTTGATGAATAAGACTCACATGTAAATAGATTAGGTGTAAATAATTTTAAAAACTCTATAAAAAATCCACCTTTTTATATTTCTGTAAATATTTTTGATAGAATAGCTCATTGTCTCCTAATAGATGGTGGGTCTGGACCTACTGTAATGTCTAATATTATTATGAAATAACTTGGCCTATCTTGTACAAATGAGAATGCGAGAAGCATGTTATCCTATAATAATCAGCAACAATCTACGATAGGTGAGATTAAATATGTAACTTTAGTCCTTTGCACCCATCTAGAAATCAGGACCACTTTAAATATACATGTCATTGATATGCCAATTAGCAATTATTTGATTATTTTGGGTAGAGACCGGCATGATTTAACAGTGGTTACTTATCTTTAGATGTCTCTCAGTTGTCTATTCCCAGAAATGGCAAGAATATAATTGTATTAAGGGAAGGACGAATCTCACCATACATTGAAAAAGTTCCTCAATCAAATGTAAACTTTATTGAGGAAGATATGGGTGTTTATTCAATTGTTAATGATGAAGATGAAATTTCTCATGAACATCCCTACGATTATGAAGACGGTATGTGGCATATGCACTTCGACAGTGCATGCTCATGTTCAAATGAAGGTAATGGGGTGAGCATTGTCTTATATTCACCTATAGGTAAAATTCATAATTTTTCCTATAGACTTAAATTTGCATGTACCAATAATGTAACTGAATTCGAAGCCCTACTGTTAGGCATTGAAACTGCTTACAATTTAGGCTGTGGTCATCTTACTATTTTTGGTGATTCAGAAATTGTTGTCAATCTAGTCAAAAACATCTATACTCCCACCAACAATTTCCTGAAGAGGTACATAAAAAAAGTTCCTCAATCAAATGTAAACTTTATTGATGAAGATATGGGTGTTTATTCAATTGTTAATGATGAAGATGAAATTTCTCATGAACATCCCTACGATTATGAAGACGGTATGTGGAATATGCACTTCGACGGTGCATTCTCATGTTCAAATGAAGGTAATGGGGCGAGCATTGTCTTATATTCACCTGTAGGTAAAATTCATAATTTTTCCTATAGACTTAAATTTGCATGTACCAATAATGTAGCTGAATTCGAAGCCCTATTGTTAGGCATTGAAACTGCTTACAATTTAGGCTGTGGTCATCTTACTATTTTTGGTGTTTCGGAACTTGTTGTCAATCTAGTCAAAAAAATCTATACTCCCACCAACAATTTCCTGAAGAGATACACTCAAGTTGTTTGGGAATTGATCCAAAATATATTATATTTTAACATCACTTGTATTAAAAGGGAGTTGAATTCTATTGTTGATAGGTTAGTTGTTTTCCAACATCTCCTACAAGATAATTGCTTCCTCAAATACCTGATTGCACATTCTTATCCTTATATAGACCTCATCTTCCTAACAATGTGGAATCTTGGCAAGTCTTTCCCGCTGATGAAAGCATTTTTTCTTTCTTGCAAAATGATCTCTATAAGCCTAAGGAAATAATTTCTCTTGAAGATAATAAATTTCCTAAGGGCTTGACTCCTCTCGAAAACTCATTTTCCACAAGTAATGTTGGTAGCCATGATGATAAGAAGGAAGATGAGTCAAAATGGAAAATAGGCGATTTAACTCCCTTGAACATTGGGACTCCTAAAGAAGCAAAAAATTTAAAATTTGGAGCTCAATGTTTTGAAGAAGAAAAAGCTAGATTCATGGATTTGTTTCGTGACTTTAAGGATGTTTTTTCCTAGTCCTATGAGGATATTCATGGTTTCGATCCTAGTATTATCCAACATGTTTTTCCAATTAAGGAAGAAGCAAAACCTGTTAGGAAAAAAATGAGACCTATTAATCTCGCACTCGAAGCTACCATCAGAAAGTAAGTGGAAAAATTATTGAATGTTGATATCATTTTTCCAGTTAAATATTCGGAATGGGTATCTAATCTTGTTCTTGTAAGAAAGAAAACTGGAGAAATTAGATTGTGTGTGGATTTCCGCACACTAAACAGAGTTGGTGTTAAAGATCATTTTCCCCTCCCTAATATGGAATTAATTTTACAACAAGTTGTTGGATCTCAAATGATGTCCCTACTCGATGGTTTTTCAAGTTATAATCAAATAAGATTTAAGAGGACTGATAAATATAAAACCACATTTATTACTCGTTGGGGCACTTTTTCTTAGGAATGTATGCCTTTTGGTTTATCTAATGCAGGTGCCACTTTCCAAAGAGATATGCAAATAGTTTTTTACAATCTCATCTGTAACATTATTCAAGTATATCTAGATGATCTAACCGTTTATTCAAAAAACTGATCAAGTCACTTTGATCATCTTAGGAATTTTTATGATGTAGAAAGTTTGGAATGTCTTTGAATCCTAAAAAAATTGTTTTTGGCATTACTCAAGGTAAACGCCTTGGTCACATAGTCTCAAATTCTAGAATCAACATTGACCCTGAAAGAGTTATCGCAATCCAAAATATTCCGCCACCCACTTCTAGAAAGGAAATCCAAAATATTCCGCCACCCACTTCTTGATTTTGCTGTGATGGTTAAACCTATTCACAATATGATGAAACATGACCAATATTTCTCATGGATGGAAGATGTCGAAAAGGACTTTTGGGGAATTAAAAAGGAAATTAGTTCAACTCTGGTCTTAGTGAAACCAGACTTTAATAAGGAACTTATCATTTACACGAACTCAACAGAAGAAGAAATTTATGTTGTCCTTCTACAAAAAGATGATCAAAATAACGAATAACCTGTAGCATATATGAGTCAGAGCTTATCTGATGATGAAATCAAGTATTCTTATATTGAGAAACACATGTATGCTCTCGTTAAGGATATAGAGAACTTTTGCCACTTTGTTCTTGTTAAGCACACGCAGGTTGTAAAGACCCCTCTGTATACAACATAAATGTAAGCGAATACTATAAGTAAATTTTATTTTTATTTTTAGATCCCGCATGCCCTGAAATAATACAAATACAAATTTATAAAAACAGTTTAAGTCCAACAATGATATTGTCTATCATCGTTTTTTGGAGTTGCACCTTCTACACACACATTTCAATATAACTAATTTAAAGCAAGTAAGTAACAGTTAGTATGTCGATACTTAAGATCCTTTCTTTGCTCAATCCAAACCATCTATTATTAATCATCTTCCCATTGTAATATACATACTCCACAACAATTTAATCCATAAATCCAATGAATAAACATTAAATAGTTTACCAATAATCCCTTGATTATACCTCACTCAATTATATAATCTAAGTCATTTAATTATTAAATAATTTACTTATATCTAGCTCTTTCACCTAGTAACTTACCAATAAGTTACTAGTCTAAAAGTTTACATAGATTCGCCAATGGTTAATAGCGAATGCTCTATTCCATACTAAAATACGATAATTTACAACTTTTAAAATAAACCTACCAAATCGTATTAGGAATTTCTGAAGTAGGATGGTATAATAAAAATTATACCTTAGATAATAGAGTAATTATTATAGATTTAATTTCATTTTCCGTTAGTGATAATGATTATATATGTATACATAAATATGTTTAGTTAAGAATACTCATTAATCATTATCATTTATTTCACCCGATCTAAATTTTAATAGTCAACACTTGAAAAGGCGAGAGTTAATATTCTATATCTCGAGAGATATTTTAGAAGGAAATAAGGTAAAAATCGTGGACTGAAACAAAGAATTAAATATTAGTTTGACAATAACGAATCTCCAAGTGGCGGAATTTATTTTCAAGAAAGCTTTTATAAGAATTAACTCATGTTATCAGTAAAGATAAAAGAAAAATAAGAAGGAAAGCCAATCACTGTGATCAAGGCTATTTCGATTTCCTATAAGAATATCTATATATGAAACCAGGGCGATTTCCCTTAGTAACAAATATATATATATATAAATTTCATCCACAACCTTTACTTTAACCATAAATCTTGTGAATAGTGAATCTTTTTCAGAATATTGATTAACCAGTTAAGCAAGGAACAAGGCCAAAGACGATTTTTGATGAGGAACTAGTTTCATGGTAAGGATTACGAAGCGACCTAAGTAATATAAATTAGTCTAACGCCAAGAACAACAATTAAACTTTATTATTGTTACATTTAATACTAAGAGTTGAAATAGGAGTCTTCTTTTAGTTAATATTAGTGGTAGATTGACTCAAGATGCTACTCTATGTGGACCACATATTCTCTCATGTTTTAATTTCTTCTTATTTAATGATCCTTTTTAATATTTTAATGCACACATGTGCATTTACCCAATTTATTTGTTTTTCCTCTTTCACTTAACTTATTAGTGTAAATCTCTTTATTCCCCTTTTATATTTTAAATTAGTCAAGCATCTTAGACTTAGACTCTTGTTAGATTTCTTAGTTTATAATTTAATAATTAATTAAATATTTTTTTCTAACAAGGTCTAACATTTTTATTATATTTTCTAGGCCATCTAGATTTGTATTGACTCACAACTTGATTACGCGACATGCCTTTCAAGATGCACCTCCATGCTCCAAGGGTGTCACTCGTCTTTGACTAGTTTGGAAGTTTTGTCCAACACTTGGAGTCAACACTCCACTCAGTCGACCTTGTGAGAGACTAAGGGTTGTCTAAGGAATAAGGATTATGCCTTATTGCACGCCCCTTAGAATTCTTCATGAGCGACTGTCTCAGTCTTCCCTCACGACATTGTGGACCTCTCGAACTAGGTAATCATTAACTGGCAGTTCAGGTCATAGCAGGAGTGTTAGTAGGTTGTGACAAGGATTCTTCCACACCTCTCCCTCATTTGTCTGGTTTCTGTGTATGACCCCTTTACTCCTTATGTGAGTCGAATTAGCAAGTGTCACCTATCCTACATCCACTGACAAGGAAAATGTCAATAATCCATATTCATAATATCCATACTAAAATCATCATATAAATCACATGCGTGTAAATCAAGTACTCAAACCAAATACAAGTCCACTCCCTTACTCAATCTGGAGTCCAATGAAGTTTTTTGATGCCATCGGGATCCTCAACCTATCATGTATCCTACACACTCAGGAGAACTCATCAATAATACTTGTCAATATATGTAGATATATAAATTAACATATAAATCATAATGATGTCACAATATAACTCATAATCAAAGCAGAATCATAATGTATCATAACCAGATCACTTTCTCGCAAGTGTCCTCAAAGAATAAGTCAGTAAAATGTGCTCAATGGAACTGGATGTTACACAAGTAAAAGTCCCTTTGCCTGTTGTTAAGTTTTTGCTTTCACATAATCATCTTTCAGGAAAAATTGCACATTTGCTTGCAAAGATTTAAGAGCATGATTTAACTATTACTACTTCCAACACCATTAAGGGACGTGACCTAGCACTTCACTTGGCTCAACATCTTGAACCAAGTGATTTTTTAAAAGAAAATTAAAATGTTTTATTAGCACTCTTCATTATTGAAAATCAAAATCTCGAATTCGATGAACATCCTTGGTACAAGGAAATAATTCACTACTTACAATATCAAAAATTTCCTGATCATTGAGAATCTCATCAATGAAGGAGGTTACGTCTTGAATCCTCCAAATATCTTATTTTGGGAAATTCACTATTTCGAAGATCTATTGATGGGTCGCTATTACGATGTATTGACGATACTACAACCCAGAAAATTTTAAAACAAATACATGGATTAGTATATTCAAATTTACACATTGGTGGTTTTGCAACAAAGACTATTGCTTTCAAAATTCCAAGAAGAGGGTATTACTGGCCTTTTATTTTCCAAGATTCTTTTAAATTTGCAAGGGCTTGTGATAAATGTCAAAAGTTCATTGGTAGAGGAAAATTTTCAGCAATGCATCTGCAGCTTGTTATTCCTGATTTTCCATTTGCTAAATGTGGTTTATATTTCATTTATCCCATTAATCGTCCATCTTCTGCAGAACACATTTTTATACTCACAACTACAAACTAATTCACTGAATGGAATGAAGTTGTACAACTCAAACATGCACAATATGAACAGGTTGTATCTTTCTTGGAATCAAACATTTTCTCTCGGTTTGGTATTACTCTTGAAATTGTTTCTGATAATGGCCCAACATTTGTTTCTTCAAAATTCACTCAATTTCTTGAAAAAATTGGTGTGAAACATTTCACCTCTTCTACCTATTATCCGCAAGGAAATGGAAGGCTAAGTCAACTAATAAAAATCTGATCAAAAATCTGAAGAGAATAATAGATTATAAACCTCGTCAATGGCACACACTACTTACTTACGCTCTTTGGGAAGATAGAACTACCACTAAGTCTAGCACTAGCTACACACCCTTTCAGTTACTATATGGCCAAGAAGCCATCATGCCTATAGAACTAGAGCTCACCTCACTTAGATTAGCATTACAGGATGAATATTGAATTCATCTAATATTTCCCAAAGAATTAATTCTTTGCTTGCCTTAGAAGAACAAAGAAAGCATGCTTTAGAAAATTTAAAGAGAAGGCAACAAGCAGTTAAAAATTATTTCGATAAGAAAGCTAAATCTGTTGTTTTCAAAGTTGACGACAAGGTATTGCTTTAGGATGCGGCTTATGCTGATAAAGGAAATCATACCAAATTTCAAAAGTTGTGGCTAGGTCCATATAGAATCACCTCTTTCATAGGTAACAACTCTTATTTGCTTAAGGACATGGAAGAGTGATTGTTTTCATTCACGATGAATTACTCACATTTAAAGCATTATACTGAGCCAGATTGATTTAACGAACTTATTTTAATTCTTCTTGTATATATTCTTTCGTATATATTTTATTTCTTATTTGTTTCCTTCTTTTCATAAGTCATTCTGACAGTTAATTCTACATTGGTATTCCCTCTTGCTTTGTTTTAGGCTATTGGCTTTCCATGTTAGCTACACATTATTTTAATTTTTCGAAATATATAAGAGCAGAAAGAGACAAATGATCTCCTTGGGTTCGTAATACTACTTATGTAGCAATTGTTGAACCTACAAGAATTTTTCTAATTCACGAAGTAATTGTTATTCCCACTTCTTCTTTCATGTTCTTCCCTCCATGTTGTTTTCTGCAAGAGAATATCAGATTAAAAGTTAATATTTTCATGAGATATGAGCAAGCAAAACCAAAGATTCTCAAGTTCTATCCAGCCTTCAAGTTTGACTGTCGTGTGGAGTCGCCAATTGTTGACTCATAAAATTGTCAACTAGCCACCTCCCTGCCTGCAAATGGTTGCAAGGCACTAAAAGAATTTCTTATTATCTATTATGAACTAAATACTTAAATATAGGTGGGGCCCCCTAGTAAGAAAGAGGTTAAATCTTTTGCTTCAATATGGTATCTTAAGCATATTACTTGATTGCATTATGTTGACTGATTAAAAGACAATCTCATATATGGTTCTAAATGGCATTAATTTGATTATGTTTTTTCATAAAGAGAGATGATCTTGCTTATATTTTTAAAGGGAAACTCATTGTGTTGATAAAGAGAACATGAAGAGTTTAAGGTCTCTGGTTGCGCCATCAGTTATTCATTAATAAATTCCACGTAATGATAATTGGGGAGGCAATTATTCTTGTCACAGTTCATATTGTTGTTATTTTTTTCCCTTTCCTTCAAAATAAGGTATAATGTCTAAATATTCCATAGCGAGTATCAATTTATCGTACAATGTTATAAGGAGGGTTTTGCATGTTAAAAAATGTTTCTATTTGCAATCATAACATTATAAGTTCAAAGTGCAAGTAGCAAGGTGAACTCTACATTTAAAACTTTAGTTTATAAAATGAAGATTTAATATGAAATCATACCCAAGCACATAACATAACCTTGTATGAGTATGAGGTATTAGGCTCTTACATGTTATTTACAAAGGTGGCTCTGCAAGGTTTAAATTTTTGCACTCCTTGTCAAATGCAACACATGTGGTGTGTTACATGCATACATATCATGGTTTGTTGGTTGCCACTCAAACTTATTTTTGATATTTTTTGGAATGGATATATGTTGTCGCGTCAAATGTTTGGCAACAAATGTGGTTTAAATGTTTTAAAGGAAGATTAGTTGGTAGACTTCAACCACTTTTCAAATGAAATTACATATGTTTGATGTGGAAGTAGAGCATACGATTTCTTGTAGACTTGCCACCAAATGTGGCATTGTGATTCATTATGGTGATTAATGGAAATCTGATCTGGAAAAGTGTGGTAATGAGAAGCCACGTGTAGTCTAATGCATTGAATGCATGGGTGCGATTTTTTCGATGGGGTTACCACCTTGGGCATTTGTCATTTTCATTGTGTTGGTCTATGGAATTGAGCTCTAAAAATATACCTGTTTGAACCCTAACCCTTAGCTTTTTGTCATAAGGAAAAAATCATATTTCTAGACAAAGAAAGTAAACTATTGGTGAAGGTATGTTTCCTATAGCTATTCTTGCCATATGCACTAATAATTTGGTTTTAGCTCTGTGTGATTGCGAATGGACTTGTGGTTTGTTGTTTGGTTCATTCTATTGTATTTTATTCCTACAGAAAATTACAGTGAAAATATACTCATGATGTTTGTCTTGTTGTTCATTCTCATCCAAATGGGGAATAACACTCACTATTTTCAATGGTGATAGGGTTTTCTCTTTCGATATATTTTAACGCCAATGTTCAATCATGAACCCAGTTGTTGATAGGTCTAAATTTGCCCAACAACAACAAGGGGTACTCACCGGTACATGGTCCCAACTAGACTATGCATTGTTTGGATTAGGAGTCCCATGTGGAATTTGGTTTGGCTTCCATTGATACTAATTTTGGGGTTTTTGGCCGGTTATAGTCCGGTTTACCGATGAGGATACATGATGAGTGAATATGCAATGCAAAGATGTAGATGAAGACATGTATTGAAAACAATTTAATATATTTCTATTCTACTCTAATCTATCCTAGTTAGGAGCACACTATAGTAACCAACGAGCTGTAAATGAAACCAAATTCTACACAAACTCCCACAAAGATAGTTGAATAGAAGAGTAGAACCAGAAACAAGTGCATGCAAACATGTATAACCAGAACAATCTAAATTATACCAATACATGCGTTAACAACTCAATAATATCAAGACATAAAGATATTCGAAGAAACACTTAAAATCTCAAAATAACATAGAGTGCATAAGAGTTAATCTATAAGCAAACAAGCATTCTTACCGTCCATGTGAACAACATTCATATTCGCTCGAAATAATTCACAACAGAGATGTATCCACACACAAGTATCCCTTCTTCCAAAAATTAGCACTAAGGGCTTCTCAATATTAGCAGTTTCAACAATAGTGCATAAAAACTCTAAGAAATATTCTCTAATTTTAGTTGACACTGTGTTCCCAAAATAGTTCAAAAATAGACAATGTTTGAAGAGAAAAAAGACCCTACTAAATGAGCCTTTTTTCTTTCTTATAAAATTCTTAGTAACCGTCAGATGACTCTTTGGCTTCCTCTTGAATAGGTGGTTACAAAAGTGGGTCAACTTCCTACTTCCTAGTGACAAGTGTACAATAAGGACAAAATTGATATTGTTTGGGACTTAGACAAAATAGGAAATAGGTGTTGACATTTTCTGGCCATTTTTTTGTCTTCATTCAAGGATTTTTATCCCTAATGTATGTTGTCCAGATTTCTAGTTGATTGTACAGGGATATGATCCTTCTGTAAGTTAGTTGTTCCAGAGCCGCATTTTTCATGGCCATGTTGTCCTTAAGGGTGCTTATGTCTTTTTCTAGTGTTGTCATGAAATATTGTATCATGGTATGGAGTTTTACTGGGTGCAGCAAGTGTTGATCTTTGAGGTATGTGGAGATGGTAGTGGCTACTTCAAAAACTCATTTTCTTTTATTTGTGTTGTCATGCACCTTGTCCACTAGATATTATGTCATGAGATTCTTCCTGAGATCGTCTAGCCTTGGTAATCAGTTGATCTTGATCAATTTATGCGCATATTTGTCTATCCTTGATCATACTACCAATGATTTGGTAACCTCCTTACTAGCTCTCTGCCCCACCTATTGAAAATGGTAAAGTGCATACAAGTTCCCTTTTCTTTCTTCTTTTGATGGTTGGTACAATTCTGAAGGTGCATTGGGATTTTAAGCGATCTATCTATCGATGTCGCTAATGCCTTCTCGAATAGTTTTGTATTATGTCAGTTTTGTTTGTATCTGATTATTATTCTCTATGATTATAGAGGCTACTTCTTAAAGAGGTGCATGTGAGAATACATGTCTATGATGTCTTATTCTAGTTCTCTCCTGACCTTTTCAACACTAACTCTGAAACTTTGAAGGTTGTGTTCATCAATTCTGACTTGTTGGAGCCTTTCCTCCAACTCTATGATTCTTTCCTCTTTCTCCTCATTCTGTTGGCAAAGTCTTAGAATATTATCCACATTAGCATTCATGAATGCAGAGCCAACCGTAGTCGTTGCTATGGGGTTTTCCCTCACATCTCTCATCACATGAACATGTGTGAAAACCAATATAGGTATCCCTTCCATTGATGGCACTTTCTTCACCTGTTCCTGCATGGTCCTACCACTTTTATTGTCATAGGTGAAGTTTCTCAAGTCAATCACTTCACTCAGTTGGAATGGTGTCTAGAGTCCCATTCCTAAACCACTGCCTGTTATATCTGTGTCCTCTCCTGCCGCTGAATTTTTCAGGATTTTTGTTTCCATTGGATGGGTTTCCCTTCTTTTGTCATATGTCTCCTTTTGTTGTATTCTTGCTTTAGTTTCTTTGTTAGTTGTCTCTTTGGATACCTTTTCTATTTGTTCTACCGCCTCTCTTGTTGTTGATTCCCTGGTTGCATGCTCCTTTTGTTTGATCTCTCTTTCTGTTGTAGCTTTTCCCTCTGCCTCGTATTTGCCTTTGGCCTTGTCTTCATCGATCTTTCTCTTATTTTTAACTACATCATTATTTTTGTTTAGGAAATTCTCCTTATCCCTCCTCTTCTTATCAGTTTGTACTTCCACTACCTCTTCTGCTAACCCTAAGTGTATTGAGGTGGAAGTGTGAGGTGATTTCTCAGCTTCCTCTTCCTCTGCCTTCTTCTTGGCTTCTTCTCTAGCCTTTTCTTCATCTATGATCTTCCCTCTTGGTTGGCCATGCCTGTTGAATATGACTACGGGATAAATCTGGGCGTTTTGGTGCACTTCTTCTTCCTCCCATATGTTTGTGGTATATTCCCAAGGAAAACCAATCTTATTTAAGTGGTCTCTCATGGTATTCTTGGGGTCATGTATTATGTACCTCTCTTCTCCGAAGTGATAAGATATCAAAGTATTTACCTCTTCTTGAGCTTTCTTGGTGTTCTCAAAGAAGTAATTACCAACATACACTAGTAATGGTGGCCATATTTCCTGCTTCAATCAATATAACATTCCCCTGACCTTGTGTATGATGGTCTGGTATGTGACCTCCTGATGTATAAGTTTTTCAGGAACAAATCGGGGGAGAAAATGAGGTGGTTTCATTGTGCCATACACTCTTATATATGTGTCATGCTCCATGAGATATTGATTTCCAATTCTCTTTATGACTACTAAATCTTTATTGGTCATGCAACGAGGAGTGGTGTAGAATATGAATTCATATAAAGGGGCCACAAAATGCTCACATATCTTATGGTATTCCGTGCAATATTTGTTCTCCCAGAGCACTTTATAGTACACATGAATTGTTGGTTTGGATGGCTTCCAACTCCACCCCATCCTAGGGTATTTATGGGTTGTGCACATGATGTCCAGGAGGTATGAAGACATGTGGAAGCTTGGAAACGTTATGGGATGGGCTCATTTTACTGCAGAAGCAGCCACCGTGATATTTTCAGACAATATGTCATCCCAATTAAATGACACCCCTTCATCTACACAGTAGTAAACCAGGGGCATATACGATAGGGAGAATTGTGATGCATCATGTTCCCCATATAATGTACAAAACATGGCTACCAAGTACCGATAGGCTCTTCTCAAGGAACTTGTGGGATATCCACTTTTGGGCCTATATTTGAATTGTTTGTCAGCATGTACTCAAAATCACTAAGAAGCTTTCTATTCAGATTCTTGCTTCCCTTTTCGATGTGATAACACTCAGCCAAATATTCAGGTTTGAATGAAGCTATGGGGTCCTTCCTGGAATTGCAGAAGTATATGCCATTTACATCGATATTCTTCAAAATCCATGTGATGCCATATGCACATCGGAACACCATCGGATGTGTTTCTACTCTAAAAATGCCTGATTGCTTGATGTTGTTGAACACTTGGAGTTCATTTGGTTCTTAAGCTTCAACGGAGAAGTTATATTTCTTGAACAAATGGTATACATATCCCCACTTCAGTGTCTCTCTGTCCTTTTCCAAAAATCCTGATGTATCATTGTATGTTGCTCTGATTATTTATGTCCCGTCTTTCACTTGTTGACCGCTACTAGAGGCTTCGGTCCCAAGTACCTTGCTTGTTGCCTTCTTTCAAGGTGACATACTTGAACCTGCAAGAAAAATGAACTCAGTGCTGAGATTAAATTTACACATAATATGAAATTGAATTAAGAATTTGAACTTACCATAAAATTTATTAGGGTTGTCATTGGGTAAAGATTCGTCATCTAAGGATGATAAATTGATGGCAGGAATGCTTGAGTAACTTGGTGAAAATTTGAGGAATAACAGGTGAAAAATGTACTTATAAGGAAAAATCAGAGGTTTAAATATTAACTCCTCCGATGCAAATTAGAGGAGTTGATAACAAGTTATCTGATGGGTATCAGACACGTTAGTGTCAAAGTCTCCAGGTTTTTTGGGGGGAAGTTCATACTAAGGCTTCCGAGCAAGGTTAAGAGTTGATTTAATTGGCTCTGATCGACATAGTTGAAGACAACTCCTCCGATGTGAATCGGAGGAGTTAAGTTTTGATCTTCCAAAAATGGGCAATCGGTGAAGTTACTTAGAACTCCTTTGATCATATTGGAGGACTTGACAAGAACTCTTCTAATATGATCGAAAGGTTTACTATTAAGTTAAGAAGTGAATGGTCAAAGAGGTTGTTTAGAAATCATTTGTCCATATCGGAGGAGTTAACACGGACTCTTTTGATATAATCGAAGGAGTTAACATGAAGTGATCCGATGGGACTAGGGGAAAAACAAAGGTCGTGGTTTTGATAGGTGATCTCATCAAGGATTATTCAAGGCAAAGGGAGTTGCAATCTCGAATAAGTGTAATGTCAAGATTTTTGGATTCTCTTACCATGATTTCAGGATAACAACCTAAGGTTAGTTGTGAGGTTGTTCGAACAAACCTGGTGCCAGCTAGGTTAGAAGGAACATGAAGACTCTATCATTGTGAAGGTAAAGGGGTAAGGGGGGCGAGGGGGGGGGGTTAATAGTAGAAATTTGGCATTGGGTTGCAGGGGCGATAGAAGGTAGAAGAAAAAACAATACGGTAATGTAGAAGTCTAGGGTATATTTGTGAAGAAACATAAACAAAACAGAAAACCTAACCCTAGAAAAAGAGGACAGGTTATCAGAGCTTACCTTGCCACGTGGTCAAAATTTAGAGGATACAAGTGTGAATGTATGGGCTCGGTGCATTCTCAATCTAGAGAAATCTCGTTTCACTTCGACAACTTGACGAAATAATGAGAAGTGGAGGTTGCTCGGTATATATAAAGAAATCGGTGAACTGACATTTAATGCAATAATTGATATTTATGATCAGAGGACTTAGAGGAAACTCCTTCGATGGACATTAGAGGAGTTTGAGCCAACTCCTTTGATTCCATTGAAGGTGTTGGAGACAACTTGCGCAATAGACAAGTTTTTATGGAGGGAGAGAGGGGAACGCCTTTGATGTACATCAGAGGAGTTAAAGGGAACTCCTCCGATGTACATCATAGGAGATAGAAGAAACTTTGTCGATTTTGTTGATGATTACAGTTGTGTGAGACATCCTCCAGGACACAGAATGAGTGAGTCGACCTAAGAGAGAGCCCATGAGTTGGGTGTTCCCATGAGATGGGTGTGTGGTTCCTCTCTAAGATAGAGATGGAACGTTGTGCCCCTGTGTGAGGTGGTGAATCCTATGAGCTGGGTGTGTGGTTCCTCTCTAAGACAGAGACAGATTGTGCCCCTGTGTAGAGAAGCCCCTGAGCTAGGTGTGTGGTTCCTCTTTGAGATGGAGATGGAATGTTGTGTGCCCCTGTGTGGAGAAGCCCATGAATTGGGTGTATCGTTCTCTCTAAGATGAAACGATTTATTAGCCTCCTCTGTGCAGAGAGTTGAGATGATATGATACTCCAGATCATTCTCCTGTGAGACGTGGTGAGAAAGATATTTGTTGAGTTGAGTGTGCATGTGGTTGAGCACAGGTGAACGTGATCCTAGTGGCTAAGCACAAGTGAGTGTGGTTCTCCTATGAGGTGTAGTGAGATAGAGATGTGGACATCGATGTGGATGAGCACAGATGGATGTGCCCCTAGTGGATGAGCACTAGTGGGTGTATGATATCCCTTGTTATATTGTACAAGAGTCATATTTACCTGTAACCTTATTTGTGATGTAAAGGGTACAAGTCAGCCCCACCATAAAGAGTAAGATAATTAATGTAAAAGATAAATAATATGGTAATTCTTAATTATATTATGAGTTATTTAGGTCGGCCTTGTTGTGCCAATAGACACTACTATTGATAGGCTCATTCTAATATAAATAAAGGAAAATTCCCCATTGAGGAATCATATCCCAAGTGCAAGTTTGGAAATTTCAGCAAGTACTTGTTCTTGGGAAAAGTGTGCACCTCTCTTGGGCACTACTCTTCTAGGGTTTGTGAGCACCCTTTTGTGTGCTAGGTTTTTATGGTGGTGGAGGTATTTCTCTTGAAGAATGTAGAAAAGGATTGGTTGGTTTTTGTTCCCTTGTTGAGAAGGGCTTCCCACGATACTTCTTGTGTACTTGTGCATGGTATTTATTCTTGTGATCTTGGTTGCTACAACAAATTATTTATGGTTCAAGTAAAATGATAAAAAAGGAATGAACTTCATGCTTGAGCCTAGATTATTGAAAAATCAACATGGTATCAGAGCATAGGTCTTGAAGAACCCATTGCACAAGAAAATTTCAGTCATCCTCTATCTTCTACAAAACTGTATGACCCTCCTAGGGTTTCTAGAAATTCCATACGGCCTACCTTTCTGAGGAGTTTTAACACTTGTCACTTGGACGTTGGGGATAAAAAGTGAATAGGAGTGTATGACCTCCTTCATCACACCTCCAACAAGATTTAGATTGTATTTCCAAGCATTTCAACTTTTTGGCCCTAGGGTTTCACTAATTTCTGCAGAAATTTCAGAATTAGGGTTTCTGCAACTCATTGAAGGAGCTCTTCAGCTCACTAGTGTTCTCCTATCTTTCAAAATATTATTGTTCACAGTCATAAGTCCAAAAAAACCTAAAAGTGCTAGCCTAGCCTAGCCTAGTCGTTAGGTTTTCTAGCCCAGTTGACAAGGGTTTGTGAAGAATCTAAAATTATGATGAACAGAATCATGACGGAAGACAAGCTTGGTGGATCAAGCAAACTCAATTCCTGGAAGACAAGACTTCAAGGAGATGAAGTCATCAACATCTCAGCACTCTCAGGTATGGTCCCTACCAATGATAATACTTGGTTGATTGATAATGGTGCCTCCAAGCACATGACTGGTTTTAGAGATCACCTAACAAAATTTTTTGAGAAAGAGACACATCTACATGTTGTTCTTGGAGATGATGTCAAATATAATGTGAAAGGGGTTGGAACTTATACCTTCCAACTAGATTCAGTTATGCAACTTCAACTAATAGAAGTACTATATGTACCTGGAATGAAGAGGAACCTTATCTCCATTTCTACCTTGGAAGACAAAGGCTACAAGGTTATCTTTTCAGAAAGAATAGTTCTTGCATGCCACAAAGACTCACATATAAATTCTACTAAGGTAATTGGTGTTCGAGAAAACAACTTGTACAGATTAACCATCAGACCAGTCCAAGTCCTGCTACATGACACTATCAGCTTGAGTGAGCTATGGCATAGCATACTTTCTCACATTCATTATAGATCTCTCCCAGCTCTAGGGAAGATCATAGCAGGTCTTCTAGAGATACATATTTAGCATAAAGGTGTTTTCAAAGGTTGTTCTCTTGGAAAGAATGTTAAAGGATCCTTCTTGAGCAGTGACAATAGATCCAAGGAAATGTTGGACTTGATACATTCAAATGTGTGTGGGCCAATGGTTTTTTCATCTATGAATGGGTACTTGTACTATGTACTCTTCATAGATGATCACTCTCGGAAAACTTGGATTTACTTCATGAAGAACAAGGATGGATTCCTTGAAAAATTCCAAGAATTCAAATCTCAGGCTAAGAACCTGACCGGAAGAAAGATCAAAGTACTAAGATCAGATAATGGAGGAGAATACACCTCCAAAGATTTCAACAATTTATGTATTGAAGCAGGGATCAAGAGGGAGTTCACAGTTCCTTACAACCCTCAGCAAAATGGGGTTGTAGAGAGGAAAAAAAGAACTATCATCGAGGAAACCAAAGCAATGATACATGATTATAGTCTACCTATGACTCTATGGGCAGAAGCATGCATGACATCAGTGTATGTTCAGAAAAAGAGTCCTCATCAGATCTTGAAGAACATTACCCCAGAAGAAGACTTCACCAGAGTAAAGCCTGATATTGGACACTTCAGGATATTTCGATGCCCAGTATATTTTCATGTACCCAAAGAGAAGAGATCCAAGCTAGACTCTTCAGGGAGAAAGGGAACATTTGTAGGATACAATGAATCCTCGAAGGAATATCGGATCAACATTCCTGGTCAGAGACATATTGAAATAAGCAGAGATGTTACTTTTGAAGAAGAGATAGCCATCCAAAGATCCAGAGAATCTCAGATGGAAATTGATAGTGAGATAATGCCTTCTCCCCCTTTAGTAGTTCAGAGGGAGACAAACATTATTCCATTTGATCCAATTGTCCTAGTTGATCCAGTTGTTCTAGTCGATCCAGTTTCTCCAATGGACATGCCCAGAGATATTACAGTAGGACATAAAAGTCTTGCTTGGGCCCGACAAACTCTACATGAAGCAGAGGGACATACATCCCCCCAAGGGACAACCAGAGAGAGAAAGAGACCAAAGAAATTCTCAAGATACATGTCATCCATGAGCCACATCATTGACACTAAGCCTTCTTGTCATGGAGAAGCTTCAGGTGAACAGGTATGGGAAGATGCCATGACAAAAGAATACCAATCTATATTGAAAAATGATGTATGGGATATTGTTCTGAGACCAAAGGGAAAGTTTGTAGTGACTTCCAAATGGATTTATAAAATCAAGCATGCAGTTGATGGTATCATTGAGAAATACAAAGTGAGATTTGTAGCGAGAGGGTTCTCACAAGTAGAGGGAGTTGACTATGATGATACTTTTTTCTCCAGTAACCCAATACACTTCCATCCGTTCCATCATTGCAGTAGTTGCTTCCATGGGTTGGAAGCTACATCATATGGATGTAAAGACGACCTTTCTCAATGGTGAAATTGAGGAAGAATTTTATATCGAGAAGCCAGAAGGATTCGTTATACAGAATGAAAAATCTCATGTGTACAGGTTGAAGAAAGCCATGTATGGACTAAAGCAAGAACCTCGTTCTTGGTATGATAAAATAGATGGATTCTTGATGATTTTGGGCTTCGGCAAGAGTGATGTCGATCCAAACCTATATTATCACATTCATGGAAATGAGTGCTTAATCTTGGTCCTATATGTGAATGACATTTTCCTTACCGGTTCAGAGAGACTCATTGTTGAATGCAAACAAGCCTTGACAACTAAATTTGAGATGAAGGATTTAGGCTTGATGCATTACTTATTGGGACTAGAAGTATGGAAGAGGGCAGATGATATTTTCTTGAGCCAATGAAAATACACTTTGAAGATATTGAAAAAGTTCAGTATGACAGAATGAAAATCCATGCCTACACCAATGGTGATGGATTTGAAGAAGATGAGTGATGTTGATTCAGGAGAGATTGATCCACACTTGTACAGATAGTTGATTGGATCACTAATGTATCTAGTTAACACCAGACCTGATATATGCTATGCAGTGAATGTGCTTAGCCAGTTCATGAGCCAACCGAGACAAACTCATTGGATAGTAGCAAAACATGTATTGAGATACCTACGAGGCACAATTGGATATGGCCTAAGATATACCTCCAGTGTACACTTGAGCCTGCAGGGATATGCCGATGCAGATTGGGCAGGGAGCACAGTGGACCAAAAGAGCACCTTCGATTGTTTCTTTACTTTAGGGTCTGCCATGGTTTCCTGGTGCAGCAGGAAACAGAGCTCTGTGGCATTGAGTATCGCAAAGGAAGAGTACATGGCATTGAGTGTGGCAGTCTGCGAAGCAGTGTGGCTTTGCAAACTTCTGACTGATTTATTCGATCATGAGATGGATCCTACTAATATCCATTGTGATCACTAGAGCTATGTGAATCTCTCTGAGAACCATGTGTTTCATGATAGATCGAAACACATTGAGATAAAATATCACTATATCAGAGACATGGTGCAGAGAAAACATTACACTTGTAGTACCTTCCTACCCATGAGAAGATTGCAAACATCTTCACCAAACCACTTGCCAAGACAAAGTTCGAGTACTTCTGTGAGAGACTTGGCCTAGTAGAGAATGCCTCCCTAGTTGAGAGGGAGTGTTGATGATTAAAGTTGTGTGAGCCATCCTCCAAGACACATACTGAGTGAGTCGACATGAGAGAGAGCCCATGAGTTGGGTGTGCCCATGAGATGGGTGTGTGGTTCCTCTTTGAGACAAAAATGGAACGTTGTGCCCCTGTGTGAGGTGGTGAATCCCATGAGTTGGGTGTGTGGTTCCTCTCTGAGATGGAGACAGAATGTTCCCCTGTGTAGGGAATCCCATGAACTGGGTTGTGGTTCCTCTCTGAGACAGAGATGGAATTTTGTGTGCCCCTTTGTGGGGAAGCCCATGAGTTGGGTGTATCATTCTCTCTGAGATGAAACAATGTATTATCCTCCTCTGTGAATATATTTGAGATGATATGATTCTCCTATGAGACGCGATGAGAAAGAGACATGTTGAGTTGGACGTGCATGTGGTTGAGCACATGTGAACGTGATCCTAGTGGCTAAGCACTAGTGAGTGTGGCTCTCATGTGAGACGTAGTGAGATAGAGATGTGGACATCCATGTGGCTAAGCACAGATGGATGTGCCCCTGGTGGCTGAGCACTAGTGCGTGTATGAGATCCCTTGCTATATTATACAAGAGTCAGATTTACCTGTAACCCTATTTGTGATGTAAAGGGTACAGGTCCGCCCCATTATAAAGTGAAAGATAATTAATGTAAAAGATAACTAAGATGGTAATTATTAATTATATTATGAGTTATTGAGTTCGTCCCTGCTGTGCCAATAGACACTACTATTGATAGGCTAGGTCTAATATAAATAAAGGAAAATTTCCCATTGAGGAATCATATCACAAGTGTAAGTTTGGAAATTTCAGCAAGTACTTGTTCTTGGGAAAAGTGTGCACCTCTCTTGGGCGCTAGTCTTCTAGGGTTTGTGAGAACCCTTTTGTGTGCTAGGTTTTTATGGTGGTGGAGGTCTTTCTCTTGAAGAATATAGCAAAGGATTGGCTGGGTTTTCTTCCCTTGTTGAGAAGGGTTCCCATGATACTTCTTGTGTACTTGTGCATGGTATTTCTTCTTGTGATCTTGGTTGTTGCAACAAATTTTTTATGGTTCAAGTAAAATGATAAAAATGGAATGAACTTCATGCTTGAGCCTAGCTTATTGAAAAATCAACAGATTTCTCCCAAACTTGCTCAAAAAATTATTTTCCAAGTACTTCCTTTTGCTAGTGTTTTCTTAATGTAAGTAGGACTTCCCAAAAAGGCTTCAAGTAAAGAGAGAGGCTAGTAGAGGGATTTTTTCAAAACATAAAAAAGAAGGGGCTCAATTTTCTCGAAATGGAAATTGCAATGGAATGAAGGAAAATGGAGGGTTGCAGTGCATGTCACAATAAATGGGGACACACTAGACGAAGCCCTAAATCTATGTAATATTATATCCACACATATTTTGGGGGGAGAGTTTCACTTATCATGTACAGTCTCAAGAGAGAAAAAATAGGTTGCATAGCTTGGATTCTAAGAGAACTTAGACGATACGAAGAAGGGGTCAGACCTTACCTTTGACCAGATTTCCTTTAAAATTATTTCTTATTCATATGATAAATGAATAAAGGAGAAGGTGCAGGGAGTATGACATAAATGAAACATTAGGAATGTTGAGAATACAAGTTATATTTCATTTATCTGGTGTTGCTCTACTCCTAGCAAGCGTCCATAGCCCTGGCGGAGTCACCCCAGTGTCACAAGCCTTGCTCCACTACCACTGAGCATCCATAGCCTCAGTGGAGATACTTGCATGTCCCATGTGATATAGAAATCCCTTCCCCGAGCCTTTATCTTTTATAAAATTTGATTCTCTTTTTTTTAGGGAGAGTTGGATGGGGGAATTCTAGTTATCCTTTAAAGGCGCTAGGGATGAAACCTGTGATGGTGAGATTTTCTAACTTGATTATAGATGAGCGAACTTCCTGAGTTACGATTTATGGAATACTACGAACGTATTTTCCAAACCATTTTCTTTCAATTCATGCAATGTGACAATCTATTCTTAAGTAGAGGTCCTTGGTTCTATGTTTCATTGCACTGTTCTCGTGTATTGATAAGTTATGTTCCTCCATTAAATTTGACTTGAGGAGATGCACAACAAGGCTTACACGGTTGGGGTGATATGTGGATTAAACATCATGTCACATAATTGTCAAGATATTAACACCATATGTACAATGACTTAAATATATGACCAGGACTAAGGTATTAGAAAATCCAAAAATAAGGGTGGTATTTTTCAAGAAGGAACAAAAATATGAAAATCTAAACAACAAGACATATTGAGTAACAAACAGAAAACAATCATAAGAAAAAAAAATAGAGAAATAAAGGTAAATGTCAAATACGTATTTGTGTACAAGGGAACAACAACCTCAAAGGTTAGTTGATGTAGGGCTTGAGAATTTGTCCATTCACAGGGAGAGGGTCAGCTTCCCCTTGAAGGTTTTGTAGTTGAAAGGTACCTTAGCCAATTGTTTCTTTGACAACATAAGGACCAAGCTAAAGTTGTTGGAACTTTGAGTGTTTCCCTTTATCTTCATGTGGCTTTTCCCATTTGAGGACTAAAACCCCAACTTGGAATTCTTTCTCACCAACAGATTTCTTATCAAACTAGCATTTTACTGTTTGATGATGAGTTTTAAACTTGATTTTGGATTTAATACAACCCTCTTCTAAACTTAGAAAGGTATTGATGCGTCGTTGAAAGACAGGGAACTCTCTTCCTCGGGACTGTTGAGTGAGTTCTAAGGAAGGAAGATAGATATTTGAGGGTAAGATGACTTCTTTCCCATAAACAAGGAAATATGGAGAATTCCCTATGGCGGACTTAGGAGTAAAGAAATCAGCCAAGAGGGAATTCGATAAAGCATTGTGCCAATTTCTCTGGTGATCGACCACGGTTCGTTTGAGGATGCGGATTATGTTTTTTTTGTGGATTCTTCTAAGCCATTACCTTGAAGATAATAGTTGGCAGAGTAATTCAAAATAATCCATTTCTCTAATGAAAACTCAAATAATTTTAAAGATGAAAAATAAGTTGAATTATCAAACACTAAAGAGTTAGGAACTCTGAACCTTGTGATGATGTTTTGTTCAAGAAAATTAATCACTACCTATTCATTTACTTTGACCAGTGACACTACTTCAATCCAGTGTGTAAAATAATCGGTAGCAGTTAGAATGTACCTATGTTGTTTGGAGGAATGGGGGTTAATATCACCAATGATTTCCAGACCCCACTGTTCAAAGGGTTCTTCAATAGAAACAGGTTGGAGTGGAACAACAACTTTTCGTTCTCTTCCTACATCTTTTTGGCATGCCTCGCATCTTCTTGAGTATGCATGGGCATCTTTAAAAATCATGGGCACTAGTATCCAACTCTCAACACTTTGTGAGCGGTCGTATCTCCTGAAAAAATGGCCATCGACTAGTCCATCATGCATATCCTTCAAAACCTTATCAGCATCTTGCTTTTCAAGGACCCTGAGTAACACTCCATCATAGTTTTTTCTAAACAAGATGCCATGTAGCAATTGATATTGTAAAGATTTCAATCAGAGTGCCCTCTTCTACTTAGCATTAAGGTGATTCGAGGATGTGCCATGTTGCAGGTAATATTTGAAATCGTTATAATATGATCCTTCAATGGATGGGATGTATGGAACTTGTTTTGTATACATTGTTGGTTCATATTGCCACCTATCTTCTTCTTGATTTTCGTCACTTGTGTCTTGTGTCACTAGTTTGCATAGGTTTTCATCCAATTTCCTTGTCACTCTCCCAATTCTCTTTGAACAAAAAGAGACCTGACCTCTACGTGAGGGGCGATGATTTTTGTATGATTTTTTAGAATATAAGGTTTGAATTTTTTAATAGCTTTATGGACAACAAAATATTTCTTATCCACCAAGGGGTAGTTAAGCTTAGCACCTTGTGATCCAGTGCTCATGAATGCAATAGGATATTCATTTCCTTGCTCATATTTATGTGTGATCATTTCTCCCAGGGAGTGATCAGACACAAAAGTATATAGCAAAAAATCCTTGGTAAAATATGGACTTCGCAGATATGGGGCAACATCTATGGTAGCTTTGATATTTTAAATGCTTCTTTCTCTATTGGTGTTCATTTAAACTGGACATGTTTCTTGATTATTATTTGAAGTGGCTTCACAATATCAACAAAATATGGAATGAATGTTCTCACAAAATTAATTCTGCCAAAGAATGACTGCATTGATTTCTTGTTGTGAGGTGGTGGAATTTGTAGAATGGATTTTGTCCTTTCCGGGTCCACCGAAATGTCATCTTTGGAGATCACATGTTCTAGTAAAATGTCTTCTGAAAAAACAAACACGGTTTTCTTAGGATTCAACGAAATACCACATTTTCTACATCTTTCAAATATCTTCTTCATATGCTTGGGATAGTCTTCCCTCTTCTTTGAGTAAACAATAACATCATCAAGGTAGACCGCCACACTTTGAAAAATTAGTCCTTTAAAAGCGATATCCATTTCACTTTGAAAAGTATCTCCTATGTTCATCAAATCGAAGGGCATTCTTTTGTAAGAATAAGTTCCCCACTTGGTCTGGAATGTGGTTTTTAATCGGTCAGGTTCTACTATGAGAATCTGATTGTATCCTGAAAACCCGTCTAATAGAGAAAAAAAATTCAGATTCTGAGACAAGCTGCAGTATTTGTTCCATTGGGGGAACGGGGTAGTTGTCTTTGTCAGAAGCACGGTTTAGATTCCGAAAATCTAGGAAAATTTTGATTTCTCCCGAATTCTTCCTTATGGGAACCATGTTAGAAACCCAAGTCGAATGTTGAACCTTAAAAATAATTTAGGCATCCAATAGTTTCTTTAATTCTTTCTATATAAGAGGCTCGAGAATTGGATGTATATTTTTTAGCTTATGTTGGAATGGCTTGATACCTTATTTAATAGGGATCATGTGTTGTATTATTCGGGTATCATATGTTTTCAAGTCATCATAACTCCAAGTAAAAACATCACGATACTTCTTAAACAGTTCTATGAATGTGTGTTTTTCCATGTCTGAACAACAAGTGCCTAGATGTACATATTTAGGCTATTCAGATGTTCTAAGATTAACCGAGAAATGCATCATAGTGGAACTATTGGTCTTTGGGTTGGTCGACCTCCTAAACTTGGATTGCAAATCAAATAATTTCTCAAGAGTTAAAACATTCTTCGGGACACAATTATTCTTTACCTTGTTTGTTTCTTCCTGATAGGTTTGTAACTCTTTCTCATGTGTTTCATCATCGATCACTGCATCTTATAAGTGTTTGAACTAGTGAAAAAATGATAATCTGAGCGTCATTATCGAATACTCTCCAATTTTTTATGCTATCTGGTATGGAGGGCCTGAAAATCATTTCAACCAAAAAACCATCATCAGGGGGCATGAACCTAGATGCAGCATTGGCCAATATATCTGCATCTATATTTTGATCATGAGGTATAGAATTAATATTAAATGTGTCAAAAGAGTAAAGAAAATTCCATACCTCTTGTTGGTAATACTTTAGATGTGGATATAGGCAGTGAAAGGTGTTTCTTACCTGTCGAACGATTATTTTAGAATCACCGAACACCTTAAGATATTTCACCTTGATATCGATGGCTTTTTTAAGACCATGAACCAAGGCTTCATACTTAGCAGCGTTGTTAGTGCATTCAAACTCTAGTCAACATGATATGAGTGTTTTACCTTTCTCGGGATCAATTAGGACACGTCCTGCTCTGGATCTATCTTGTGTCTTAGAGCCATCGAAGAACATAGTCCACATGTAAGGAATCTTTGTTTTGTTAGTTGAATTAAATCCTAGGTTAGTCAATAATGTACAAACATTATTATGTGTTCGTGGGCGAAGTTTAGATTGTAATTTTGACGGTATTTCAGATGTTTGTGCCTTATAACAGTCGTAGTCAGTCTCAAAAAATTGATTACCCAAGATGGAATGTGAAAAACATATGGGTTCGTACTTACCTTCCAATTTTGTCATTGTGTGCTTCATGTGGGCCTCACTATTTACTCAAATTTGATTATCCTTACCCTTAAATGGAAACCACGGGTGAGACCAATCGGTATAAAAGTAGCCTTGAAGTTTGGTCGACCAATCTCTGCTTAACAACAGACCATAACTCTTTGGTATATCGACAAAAATGATATCTATTTTTTGGTGCACCCTAGGATCATATGAAAGCCTAATCAAGACATCCTTTAGTTATCCGTTTACTTTAGCATATGTCCTATCTAACTGTATAATTCTAGTCTTTTTTATTTGTAGAACAACGTTTATTTTTTGGTAGACAGAAAAGGGCATTATGTTTGATGACGCACCTGAATCTGCTACACAATTATGTACATTGAAATTAAAATTTTCGTAAGTGATCAGAAAAGGTGGTACCTGAGACATTGAGTATGCACCTATACTTGTTGCGTTTATGGCTGCTACTATTTCTACCTTGTGTATTTCTTGTACCTCATTTTCTAGAAGTATTATTTTAGTAACAACAACTATCATTTTCCGAGTGTCATCAGGATTGAAAGCATTGTGTAAGAGTTCACATTGTTGTGGTGAAGAACAGATATCAAACATAGAAATATTAGCTTTTGTTTTCTTCATGTCTTCTATCAAATTGTACTCAAGGGCACGTGTGTTGGATTTGTTTATTGTTTGAATAGATTTCGGCTCACATGTTTTGTCATTGTTTGGTACCATGTCAAGCTTGGTGTTATTCCCAGTTGAGGAAGACATTCCATCTGTGTTGGTTGGGACAACTTTTCTTTTTTTTCTTCTATTTTTCCCTTGATTTATGTCATTTGGTTTTAGGGGAGCGGGGGGAGGAGTAATTTTCCTAAGCGGAATCATTTCTTCTTTGGAGGAAGTATCATTAGGGACTGGACCTTTGTTGTGCATATTATAATTTATATGGGCTGCAGCCTCGATAAATGGAGTATCTTCAATAAATACTTCTTCGATCTGTTAATCATCTGATTTTGGACACCAATCCAAAAAATTCATGGTGGATTCCGGAGGAATCTCATCAATATTGTCAATGGGAGCTTGTGTTGGGTTTTCATCGTTTAATCTTTGTTGATCTAACAATTGATTTATCACTAGGTTCATGGAGTTGACCCACTAAGGGAATGTTCGTTATGGGTGGTTATGTTGGTGATAAGAGCAGAAACTATCACTGTAACTGAAGTTGTCTAAGTTAAAATCCATATGAGGTGGTTCGGGTGGTCTTGGTGGACTATCTTGTCTCTTAAAAAACAGGTGAAAAGTTTGAGGTTTTAATGATCCTTCACCAACATTCTTTTTAAGGTCTACCACTTCGTTAGAAAACTTCTTAACTAATTTAACCAGATTGTCGATATCATTTGGTTCCTTTTTGAGTGGTTTAGTTAACAACAAAGATCTCTTCCCAACCATTTTGGTTTCCTCGGGATGTGAGTGATGTTCATAGGAAGACAATTATCTTTCTATTGTTTCAGCTTCATCAAAGTTAAGTGTCAAGGTGTTCTTGTTAACCCGTTTGAAAAACATTCCTATGGAAGGAGTTAATGTTGTTGTATAATATTCAATGGCTAAGGATTGCGTAGGAACTACGTCATGGGGGAATTTTATTAATACATTGAGAAACCTTTGGTTGAAATATTTTACCTTCTCTTTCCTATCCATCTTGATGGCCCCTAGCTCTTTGTGTAGAGATGCAGTGGTTTTCCTTTCCCCAAATTTTCTAATAAATAGCCTTTCAAAATCATCCCACTCAGTTATAGATCCCAGTGGTACGCTGAAATATCAAATAGACGCTCTTCCTAAAAAAGTATAAGGAAACAGCCTACAAACCACATCTTCATGTTGGACATTTAGTAGATGAGTGGCTAGGAAGAAGTTATTTAAATGGTCTTTTGGGGACCTGTGTTTATCTGGGTCGAATTTTGGAAGGACTTTGTCATATTTTCTTCGCATTTCATGTAACATTCCAGCTAAATTTAGAGCACCTTGAGCCCTCCAATGTGGGATAACTTCTCTATCATTTCTATTTTCCCCCATTATTTGTTCTAAAATAATTTATGGGTGTTCACCCTCGAGATCGTCCTCAGCTTCGACAAGGAAACACGCAGTTTGGCTCAGGGGTCCCTGGACTTCTTGCAAGGAATTTTCAATAAGATTGTCTACGGAGTCAACGTAAATATCAATATGTGTATTAGGTATTTCCACACGGGTTGCTTTCCTCTTGGGAAGTTTAGAGGCAGTAGGTAGCTTACCAAGTAGTTTTGCGTAAGAACGTGTAATTCTATGAGTTTCAGAGAACTCTTCTCGTGGTACATGGAACCAAGTTTCAGAGTGTGTTTCCAGACTACCAGAGGCACTTCTGAAATTAGGCTTCGCGTATTCGTAGGTAACTTCTTTTTCAAATTCAACTCGAGGAAACAGAGAAGGAGTGGGATTATTTCATGAAGACTAATTTCGGTTATGTAAATTGTTTATATAATTCATAAAAGATGGCCCTCCTTCTAGTGCCAATTATGTTGACGAGTCTAAATTCGCCTGACAATAGCAAGGGGTACTCCCTGGTACATAGTCCCAACTAGACTATGCATTATTTGGATTAGGAGACCCATTCGGAATTTGGCTCGGTTGTCATTGATATTGTTTTGGGGGGTTTTGGTCGTTTACGGTCTGGTTTACCGATGAGTATTGATGACGAGTGATTATGAAATGCACAGATGTAGATGAATATTATGCATTGAAAACAAACTAATCTATTGTTATTCTACTCTAATCTATCCTAGCTACAAGCACACTAAAGTAACTAGTGAGTTCTAAATGAAACCAAATTTTGCACAAACTCCCACAGAGATAGTTGAATTAGAAGAGCAGAACCAGAAACAAGTGCATTCAAACATGTATAACCAGAAAAGTATAGATTATACTAGTACATGCGTTAACAACTCATCAATCTCAATACTTAAATATATTTGAAGAAACACTTAAAATCTCAAAATAACATAGAGTGCATAAGAGTTAATCTATAAGAAAACAAGCATTCTTACATTCCATGAGAACAACATTCATCTTCACTCAAAATAATTCACAGCATAGATGTATCCACACACAAGTATCCCTTGTTCAGAAAATTGGCCTCGAGGGCTTCTCAATATTAGCAGTTTCATCAATATTGCATAAAAACTCTAAGAAAGACTCTCTAATTTTAGTTGGCGATGTGTTCCCAAAATAGTTCATAAATAGACAATGTTTGAAGAGAAAATGAGCCTCTGCTCTTTCTTATACAATTCTTAGTAATAGTTGGATGACTCTTTTCCTTCCTCTTGAAGAGGCAGTTACAAAAGTGGTTCAACTTCCTACTTCCTAGTGACAACTGTACAATAAGGACAAATTTGAGATTGGTTAGGAAAGAGACAAAACAAGAAATAGGTGTTGACATTTTATGGATGCTATTTTGTCTTCATTCAAATATTTTTATCCTTGATGTATGTTATCCAGATTTCTATTTGATTGTACAAGGATCTGATCCTTCTGTAAGTTAGTTGTTCCAGAGCTGCATTGTGTTGATGAATGCAGCTATGGGAGACATCCTCCAACTTACAAACCTGTGAAATGTGGAACATAGAAGCTATGTGAAGCCTTTCTCTTAGCTTACAAACCTGAGAGAAATACCCTATGAAGGGTTCGTGGTTCCTGCCTAGGACAGAGTCAGCAACATAGAGATTACCTCCTCCGTGACATGACCGAGAAGAACTTCAGATGATTATCCAGGTGAAAAGCGATCTTTTGAGTTAGGACGTGCATGTGG
Source organism: Picea engelmannii (assembly GCA_009831015.1). Taxonomy (NCBI): domain Eukaryota; kingdom Viridiplantae; phylum Streptophyta; class Pinopsida; order Pinales; family Pinaceae; genus Picea; species Picea engelmannii. Next base: position 389,072 of record ML790239.1, read on the forward strand.
CTAAGCACAAGGTGAACGTGGGAAATCCCAAAAGTGTTGGGCACTTCGTCACGTGAACAGAAATGAAGATGATGTGATGGCCTCCTATGAGAAGCAGAGATGACGAGAAAATTCCAGATGAATCTCTTGCTGGTGGTAGTGGGAAAGCAGATCTGTAGAGTGGACGTGCCTGTGGACGAGCACAGGTGAACGTGTGAAGATATGGTTCATCTGTGTAATGCAGTAAATCAGATCTATGACATCCATATGGATGTGCCCCTAGTGGATGAGCACTAGTGGGTGTATTAGATCCTTTGCTATATATATTGTTCAAGAGTCAGACCTACCTGTAACCCTAATTGTTATTTAAAGGGTACAGGTCGGCCCCACCTTAATGTGATTAATAATTAATGTAAAAGATAATTAATATTAATATTAATTATAATAAATAATAAATATAATAAAAAGTATATTTGACTTAGAGAGGTCGGCCCTGTTGTGCCAATAGATGCCCTTGTTAATTGTTCAAAGTATAATATAAGTAGGATATGATTCTCCATTGTAGAATCATATCCTTCTCATATGTTTTGGAAATTCCAGCAAGTACTTCTCTTTGGAAAAGGTGTGCACCTCTCTTGGGCACTAGTGTTCTAGGGCTTAAGCACCCTCTTGTGTGCTAAGTCATTCTTGGTGGTGAAACGTAATTCTCTTGAAGAATATAACAAAGGATTTGGTTGGGTTTTTCTCCCTTGTTTGATAAGGGTTTCCCAGGATATATCTTGTGTTCTTGTGCATGGTGTTTCTTCTTGTGATCTTGGTTGCTGCAACATTCTTGTTTATGGTTAATACATGACTAAATTAAATGAACTACATGCTTAACCTAGATAATGAAAAATCAACATGGTATCAGAGCATAGGTCTTGAAAGAACCCATTGCACAAGCTTCTTTCACAAGAAAATGAAAAACGTCATTGTAGTCGTACAAGAAAATTAGGGCTTTTTATTGAAGAAGATTTTCAGCCTCAAAACCATCTAGAAAAGTGTGCCCTAACCCAAGGAACTCGTTTGCACCTTCAGCGCACCTTTTCAATGGGTAGATATCCCGGAAAGTGAAACCCTAGTTTTCACCAATACCAAAAGTACCAGAAAACCAGAAGCACCAGTCCAGAAATCCGTTGGTCAAGTTTGAGGGGGGAAATTTTGGATTTTCAGAAATCTGAATGTACCAGCATACTCTCCTCAGCTCAGCGTATCTATCCACTGGATCGGAATTTAAAATTTTGAAGTTTGAAAAATTAGGGTTTCCTCATAAAACCCTAAGTTTTAGTTGTAGTTGCAGTTTCTGAATAAGTTCCAGTTGCAGTTGCAGTTTCAGTATCAGTTGAAGTATCAGTTGTAGTACCAGTTGTATTCACCCTTGAAATTCTTAAGAGTTGGTAATTATTACCACTACTACTAGATGGTGCCACTACCTGCAAATGCTATTAGAGGTATGTACTCACATATGTTTAAATTGTCAAATATTTAAAAGGTATTTGTAGGAGAAGGGATCTCTTGCCATAGATCCAGAAGGATCTCAAGATCCAACACATTCAGAGGAATATTGCAACCCAAGTTTGATTAATCTGATATGCATTTATTTGTTATGACATTATTTTGATCAAGGTTGCATGTTGAAGCTATGACCATCATACTAACCTTTGGTCAAAATTAAAGTCAAGGTATTAGATAAATTAAAGTTGAGATCATAGAGTTTATTCTCTAACCCAACCTTCTATCAAGATAGCATATTTTCCTAGTACAAAAGACAGGTTGAAGAAAGCACTTGTCATCTTGAGTGAAGGAGACTTGGAAGAAAAGCAACACACACTCATTCTTGAGGACAAGAATTCAAGTTCCAGGTTTGATTAATTACGTTGATAAGATTCAAAATTACACATGAGAAAGTTGATTACTACCTCTTACAAGTAAACACTATAGTTTAGGTAGCAGTCTTTGTAAAGTATTATACTTGGTAGCATGTGAGCATATTGAGATAAATTCTTAATTATACAACTAACATCTGCTCTAGGAGAAACTTCTTGTGTTGATCCCAGGTTACTATGGAGGAATGTTTGATCACAACACTAGAAGAGTGTTGACCTCATTTCGTATTGTATTTCTTACCTTTGATCCTTGCTTCAGACATGTCACAAGTGATAGCTCTAAAGGAGCTACTGTAATGATTATTCGTGTTTTTGTTTTATTTACTATTATCAAAAGAGTAGTATTATTGCTTGTTGTTTTGTTGACCTTGTTCAAGTCATGGGTGATAACCTTGAGGAAGCCATAGTGAAGGTTACAGAAGGAAACATATTAGATGAGATATGAAGAAGACTATGTACATGATCATATACATTCATGTTCCCAAAAAGAAGAAGTCCAAGCTAGATCCTTTATGAAGAAAGGATACAATGAATCTTCAAAGACATCTATAGTAAGAGACAGATTGAGACAAGAAGAGACGTTGTCCTTGAAGAAGAGATAGTTTTTCAAAGAACTAGAGAATCTCAGATGGAGATTGACAGTGAGACAATACCTTCTCCCCCTTCAGCAATTCAAAGGGAGACAAACATTACTCCAGGTTATCCAGGATCTCTAGTTGATATGTTCAGAGATATTGCAGTGAGGCATAAAATGCCTACCTAGACTCACTCTGCAAGAGGCAGAGAAACATACAAGCCTCTCAAGACACATTCCGAGAAAAGAAAAAGAAATTTTCGAGCTATCCTTCAGTCATGAGCCACTTCATTAATGCTAAGACTCCTCGTCTTAGAGAAGAAACAAGAGAAACGATATGGAAAGATGCCATAACAAAAGAAAACCTGTATATCTTAAAGAATGATGCATAAGATATTATTCAGGGACCAGAAAGGGAAGTTTGTGGTAACTTCCAAGTGGATCTATAAGATCAAGCATGCAGTTGATGGAAGTATCAAGAAATACGAACAAGATCCATAGATAGAGTTTTCTCATAAACAAAGGGAGTTGTCTATGATGAGACACTTGACCCAGTGAACCGATGCACTTCCATCTGTACTACCATCCATGAGTTGGAAACTATATCAAATAGATAGATTCTTGATGATTTTGGATTTCAGCAAGAGTGTTGTTGATCCAAACCTATACAGTGTTGGAGACGAGACTGATCCATAGCTGATTGGATCACAAATGTATCTGGTTAACACCAGGCTGAATTCATACCATGTAGTGAATGTGCCTAGTCATTTCATGAGTCAACCAAGACAAACTCACTAGACAACAACAAAACATGTATTGAGATATATACAAGGCACAGTTGGATATGGCCTGAGATATGCCTTCAGTGTGAAACTGAGTTTACAGGATATACTGATTCAGATTGAGCAGAAATTACAATGGACCGAAAGAACACATCCAGTTGATGTTCTACCGTGAAGTTTTCCATGGTTTCTTGATGCAGCAGAAAACGAAACTCTATGGCCTTGAGTACCACAGAGGAAGAGTATATAAGCATCAAGTGTGCGAAGCAATGTGGCTCCACAAGCTTCTAACAGATTTACTTGACCATGAGATGGATCCCATGATGATGACCAAAAGTCGTGAGTAAAAGATCCTTGAGAACCAAGCATTTCCTAATGGATCAAAATACAATGAGATGAAACATCCTTATTTTAGAGATAAGATGTAGAGGAAAATCGTACTCATGTAGTACCTTCCTACACATGAGCAGATTGTAGATATCTTCACCAAATTAAATTCATGAAGAATGGCTCCCTAGTTGAGAGGGAGTGTCGATAACTCCAGCCAAGACAAAATTTAAAATTCATCCGTGTGAGACTTGGCATGATAAAGAATGCCTCCCTAGCTGAGAGGGAGTGTTGATCAATGCAGCTATGGGAGACATCCTCCAGCTTGCAAACCTGTGAGATGTGGAACATAGAATCTATGTGAAGCCTTTCTCTCAAATTAAAAACCTAAGAGAAAACCCCTATGAAGGGTTTTTGGTTCCTTCCTGGGACAGACTCAGGAACGTAGAGATGACCTCCTCCATAACGTGAGTGAGAATAACTCCAGCTGATTATTCGGGTGAAAAGCGATCTATTGAGTTAGGACGTGCATGTGGCTGAGCACAAGGTGAACGTGGGAAATCCCAAAAGTGTTGGGCACATCGTCATGTGAACATAAATGAAGATGATGTGATGACCTCCTCTAAGCAGCGGAGTTGACGAGAAAACTCCAAATGATTCTCTTGTTGGTGGTAGTGGGAAAGTAGATCTGTAGAGTGGATGTGCCTGTGGATGAGCATAGGTGAACGTGTGAAGATCTGGTTCATCTATGTAATGCAATAAATCAGATCTATGACATCCCTATGGATGTGCCCCTAGTGGATGAGCACTAGTGGGTGTATCGGATCCTTTTCTATATATATTGTTCAAGAGTCAGACCTACCTATAACCCTAATTGTTATGTAAAGGGTACAGGTCGGCCCCACCTTAATGTGATTAATAATTATTGTAAAAGATAATTAATATTAATATTAATATTAATATTAATTATAATAAATAATAAATATAATAAAAAGTATATTTGACTTAGAGAGGTCGGCCCTGTTGTGCCAATAGATGCCCTTGTTAATTGGTCAAAGTCTAATATAAGTAGGAGATGATTCTCCATTGTAGAATCATATCCTTCTCATATGTTTTGGAAATTTCAGCAAGTACTTCTCTTTGGAAAAGGTGTGCACCTCTCTTGGGCACTAGTGTTCTAGGGCTTAAGCACCCTCTTGTGTGCTAAGTCATTCTTGGTAGTGAAAGTTCTTTCTCTTGAAGAATATAGTAAAGGATTTGGCTAGGTTTTTCTCCCTTGTTTGAGAAGGGTTTCCCAGGATATATCTTGTGTTCTTGTGCATGGTGTTTCTTCTTGTGATCTTGGTTGCTGCAACATTCTTGTTTATGGTTAATACATGATGAAATTAAATGAACTACATGATTAACCTAGATAATGAAAAATCAACACATTGTTCATGGCCATGTTGTCCTCAAGGGTGCTCATGTATTTTTCTAGTGTCATCATGAAAGATTGTATCGTGATATGGAGTTTTACCAATTGCATCAAGTGTTGATCTATGAGGTCTGTGGAGATGGTAGTGGATGCTTCAACCATTTATTTTATTTTATTTTTGTTTTCATGCACCTTGTCCACTAGCTCTTTTATCACAAGATTCTTCTTGAGCTTGTCTAGCCTTGGTAGTCGAATGCTCTTGATCAATTCTTGTGCATCTTTGTGTATCCTTGAGAATATTTCCATTGATTTGGTAACCTCCTTATCAGCTCTCTTCCCTAACTGTTGACAATGGTCAAGTGCATACAATTCTGTTTTTATGTCTGACTTTGATGGTCAGTACAATTCTAGAGGTGCATCGAGATTTTCAGCAATCCATCTATCGATGTCGTCGATGCCTTCTCATATAGTTTTGTACTGTGTCAGTTTCGTTTGTATATAATTATTCTTCTCTATGATTATAGCGGCTGCTTCTTGAAAGAGGTGTAGGTGAGCATGCATGTCTATGATGGATTCTTCTAGTTGTCTCCTGAACTTCGCATCACTAACTCTAAAAATTTGAAGGTTTCATTCATCAATTCTGAATGAAACCTCCTTATCATCTCTCTGCCCTAAATGTTGACAATGGTCAAGTGCATACAAGTCTGTTTTTCTATCTTCTTTTGATGGTCAGTACAATTCTGGAGGTGCATCCAGATTTTCAGCAATCCATCTATCGATGTCTTCGATGCCTTCTCAGATAGTTTTGTACTGTGTCAGTTTCGTTTGTATCTAATTATTCTTCTTTATGAATATAGCGGCTGCTTCTTGAAAGAGGTGAAGGTGAGCACACATGTCTATGATGGATTCTTCTAGTTCTCCCCTGAACTTCTCAGCACTAACTCTAAAAATTTGAAGGTTTCATTCATCAATTCTGACTTGTTGGAGTCTTTCTTCCATCTCTCTCATTCTTGCATCTTTCTCCTCATTCTACTGGAATAGTCTTCGAATGTTATCCATGTTAGCATTCATGAATTCATATCCAGTTTTATTCATTGCTACGGGGTTTTCCCTCACATCACCCATCACAAGGACGTGTGTGACAACTGATATAGGCATCCCTTCTGCTACTGGCACTTTCTTCACATGTTCCTACACGATCCTACCAGTTTTGTTGTCATAGGTGAAGCTTCTCAAGTCGAGCACTTCACTCGGTTGGAATGGTGTCCAGAGTCCCATTCATAAACCACTTCCTATTATATTTGTGTCCTCACCTGCGGATGAAGTTTTTGGGATGTTTGTTTCCATTGGGTGCATTTCCCCTCTTTTGTCTTCAATGTCCTTTTGATGTCTTACTACTTCAGCTGCTTTTCCGGCTGCCTTTTATGCTTGTTCTTTCGTTGCTATTGTTGTTTCTTCCCTGGATACATGCCCATTTTGTTTGATCTCTCGTTCTTCTATAGAATTTCCCTATGCTCAGCCTCAGCTTTGGCTTTGGCCTTGTCTACATCGATATTGCTCTTCTTTTTTACTGCATCATTTTTTTTTTAGGACTTTGTCCTTATCCCTCCTCTTCTTATTAGCTGGTACTTCCTCTACCTCTTTCGTTGAAGTTTAGTGTATTGAGGTGAAAGTGAGAGGTAATTGCTCAGCTTCCTCTTCCTCTTCCTTGTTCTTGGCTTCTTCTCTAGCCATTTCTTCATCTGTGATCCTCCCTATTGGTTGGCCATTCCTATTGAAGATGACTTTGTCATAAGTCTGGGCATTCTGGAGCACTTCTTCTTCCTACCAGATGTATGTGGTATATTCCCAGGGCATACCAATATTATTTAAGTGGTCTCTCACAGTATTCTTGGAGTCATGTCTTTTGTAACGCTCTTCTCTGAACTGATAAGATAGAAAGGTATTTACCTCTACTTGAGCTTGATTGGTGTTCTTGAAGAAGTAATTACCAACATACACTGGTAGAGGAGGTCAAATTGCGCTTTTCAGTAGATATAACATTCCCAAAACCCCGTGTGTGATGGTCTAGTATGTGACCTCCTGAAGTACAAGCTTGTCAGGAATTAATCGGGGGAGAAAATGAGGTGGTTTCATTGCGCCATACACTCTTATATATGTTTCGTGTTTCATGAGATACAAATTTCAATTCTCTATATGACTGCTAAAGATTTATCGGTCATTCAAGGAGTGGTGCATAATATGAATTTGTATAAAGCGGCAAGAAAATGTTTGCATATCTTTTGGTATTTCGTGTGATATTTGTGCTCCCAGAGCACTTTGCAGTACACATGAATTGTTGGGTCGGATCGCTTCCAAATCCATCCCATCCTAGGGTATTTATGGGATGTGCACATGATTCCCAGGAGGTATGAATACATGTGGAAGCTTGGAAATATTCTGGGTTGGGATCCTTTTATCGCAAAGATAGCCACCGTGATATTTTTCAGACAAGATGTCATCCCAATTAAATGATACCCCTTCATTTGCGCAGTAGTATATTAGGTTCATATACGATAGGGAGAATTGTGATGTGTCAGGTTCTCCATATAATCTACACAACATGCCTACCAAATATTGATAGGGTCTTCTCAAGGAACTTGTGGGATATCCACTTTTGGGGCTATATTTGAATTTTTTTTCGACTTTGTACCACTTAGCAAACAGGTCCTTTGGCATGTACTCAAAATCACTAAAAATCTTGTTATCTGGATTCTCGCTTCCCTTTTCGATGTGATAACACTTGGCCAAAAATCAGTTCTGAATGAAGCTATGGGATCCTTCCTAGAATTGCATACGTATCAATCATTTACATCGATATTCATCAAAAACCATGTGATGGCATCTGCACATGGGAACACTGTCGAATGTGTTGCTACTTTGAAAATGCCAGAATTCCTAATGTTTCTGAACACTTGGAGTTCATCTGGTTCGTCAGCTTCAGCAGAGAAGTTAGATTTCTTGAACATATGGTATACATCTCCCCACTTCAGTGTCTCTCCTTCCTTTTTGATAAGTCATGATGTATCATTGTATGTTTCATGATTATTTCTAGCTCGCCTTCGACTTGCTCACCACTACCGAAGGCTTCAGTCCCAAGTACCTTGTTTTTTTCCTTATTTCGAGGAGACATACTTGAACCTGCAAGAAAAATGAACTCAATGCAAAGATTAAATTTACACATAATATGAAATTGAATTAAGAATTTGAACTTTCCATAAAAATTATTGGGGTTATCATTGGGAAAAGGGACATCATCTGAGGATGATAAAGTGATGGAAGGAATTCTTGAGTAACTTGGTGGAAATTTGAGGAAGAATGGGTGAAAATGTGTTGATAAGGAAAAATCATAAGTTTAAAGATTAACTCCTCCTATGCAAATCGAAGGAGTTGACAACAAGTTGTCTAATAGGTATCGTACGAGTTAGTGTCAAAGACTCTGATTTTGTTTTGGGGAATTTCATGCTAAGGTTGTCGAGCAAGGTTAATAGTTTATTTAACTGGATCTGATTGGCATAGTTGAGGACAACTCCTCTGATGTGAATCAGAGGATTTAACTCCAACTACTTTGATAACACATCGGACGAGTTGAGTTTTGATCTTCCAAAAATGGGAAATCAGTGGAGTTACTTAGAACTCCTTCAATCATCTCAGAGGAGTTGACATGAACTCTTTCGATATGATCGAAAGGGTTACTATTAAGTGGACCAATTAAGAAGTGAATGGTCGGAAAGGTTGTTTAGAAATCCTTCGATCATATCAGAGGAGTTAACGCGAACTCTTCTGATATGATCAAAGGATTTAACATGAAGTGATCCAATGAGACTAGGGGGAAAGAAAAGGTTGTGGCTTTGATAGGTGATCTCGTCAACGATTGTTTGAGGAAAAAGGAGGGGCAATCTTGAATAAGTGTAATGCCAAGCTTTTTGGATTATTTGACCATGATTTCAAGACGATGACCTAAGGTTACCTGTGAGGTTGTTCGAACAAAATTGGTGCTAGCCGAGTTAGAAGGAATGTGAATACCCTATCATTGTGAAGGAAAGGGGGGGGCGGGGTTAACGGTAGAAATTTCGTGTTGGTTTGCAAGGGCGATAGGAGGTAGAAGCGAAAACAATAAGGTAATGCAACAATATATGGTAGATTTGTGAAGAAACAGAATCAAAACATAAAACCTAACCTTAGAAAAAGAGGATAGGTTATCGGAACTTACATTGTTGTAACCTCCCCTCCGTTACGACTAGGAAAAGCGAACCACAATAGGTAAAAAAAAAAAAGAATTAGGAAAATAGCGTCAACGCATAATTCAACAACACATAATCAAACGACATCATAATTAAAAATAAACTCAATTGACTCATCGTCATAATCAAATAACATCGCAACCAACGCATCAACATAATTAGTAACGACACATAATCAACACATCATCACATTTATATAACACATAATCAACACATCATCACATTTATATAACACATAATCAACAAGCATCATAAATGGTGACACAAAATTAACTCATCACGATCATCTGGAATCATCAATACTTTTAATCGCTCAAATCATCACATAAATATAACATAAGATAATCATAAAGATACTACCCGCCCAACCTACCCTGCAAGGTTAGGACCTCCAAGACACATAAGCAACGCTCAAGCCCAGGATTCATCCGATTGATTTTGACCATTTAAGGTCTCAGGGTTGGCAACTGTTCTGAGGAACAAGGAGGTGTCTACATCCCACTAATGCAATCAAGTCCAAAACCAACTAGCTAAATTAATCAACATCACTAATGTTCATGACGCAAGAGAAATCAACTACTAAATCAAGCATATAACGACATTATTCCATGGTGCGCAAGAAATATAATTACTTATTTCATCATGCAGCAACATAACTCAAGGCTCGCAAGAGTACTCATAATTTTTATTCCATGGCGCAAAAGAGATCTAATCACATAATCAATCATACATTACCTTTATTACAAGGTGCAAGAGTAATCAATAACTTTATTCATGGCGAAAAACAAATCTAATCATATGACTCATCACACATCATTCATCCCAAATTCATGGTGCATTAAATCTGATTACTCAAACATTTACACATCCAATTTTATTCCATGGCGCAAGAATCCAATTACTCAAACATTTATACATTCACTTTATTCCATGGCACACGGAATCTAGTTACTTAAATATTTATACATTCACTTTATTCCATGGCACCAAGAATCTAGTTACACAAACATTTATACATTCACCTTATTCCATAGCGCAAGGAATCCAAATACTTAATCAATCATCATGACTCTTAAGAGCCTACTTTAACAAGTAAGGAAGTTGAGAATAACAACATTAATCATTGAACATATTGTACCTCAAATTAAGCAATAAATATTAATAAGTTTCAAACCACCATAGTGTTAATATTATGGTAGTTGCGGGAGGTATTTACCTCCACGTGTAAACCCGACGAGAATAGAAGACTCTGGAAAGCAAGAGAAAACCCTAATGAGTTGGCTAATAACCCTAGAAGTCTTGTCGACTCAAGAAGATAATTAATATTAGGTTATTAGCCTCCAAGAGAAGAAGTCGGCCAGAAATAATAATATAATACTGAACAGACACATATCCAGAAGGAGAAATCGGCCCCAGCAAATCTGGTAGAACCACTATAAATACAGGGTGTCAGTTCTCATTTGACACATCTCAGAATTGCAGAGAGCAACTAATGCGCACTGCAGTTCCCAGTTTGGTGTGCACGTGTGGAGGAGAGTTGCAGGTGCAGCTGCTACAACAACCAATTTCAGTGTTGGCTTGGACTATCTCTTGGCTAGGGTTTGGACTCTTTGATCAGCTATTGTTGGTGCGCTATCCTTGGAGGAAGATGCGCTACACCTTGTTTGGCTATATAGCCTAGGGTTTACTTTCGGAGTAATTCTCAGTCAAGGCCAAGGTGCTCGGAGGGTGGCTTCGGCCTATGGTTGGGTGACGAGGGTATCGTCAATGGTAAAATGAGCACACAATCTTCTATATTCTAACAGGTTATGGCCCCACACCTCCTTCATTCAGTCTAAACGCTGGAAGGAAACATAGCCGCTAGGATATTGAGCTCGCTGAGGAACTGTCGCTAGGGTTACTAGCAGAAGCAGCTTCCAAGACATTCCCACTAGGGTTACTAACAGGAGCATTTGCAGAAACTCTAATCCTCTCGTTGAGGCACCTTAAGTGAAGAGATTGACCTAATCTCCAGACAGATCAGTGCGACCTAGCCTAGTGCATCTCCTGATACTCTTAACAAGCCAAGACGTGAAGTTTGAATTTCTGGTCAAATATAGGGTTTGACCAAGTCAAGCAAGCCATGACTTATTCTATGAAGTCAGATAACAAGTTAGATGAAGCCTCTAACTTCAGAGCATGGAAGACAAGGATTGACCTCATCCTTTCCAAGAATAAAGTGTTGGATATAATGAAAGGAAATATCATGAAACCAGAGTTTGAAGAAGGAAAAGAGAAGGAACCGTAGAACGTTGCAGCTATGGAGAAGTTCAAATATGTTGACATCAATGCCATGAGTATCATAGTGGATTCTATAAAAGACCACTTGATACCCTACATCTCCCATCTTGACTCATCAAAGAAGATGTACGATGCCCTAACAAATCTCTTCTAAGTCAGAAACATTGGACAAGTTATGAGTCTGAAGAATGAGCTTCGTGACATGAAGATGAATAATGACGACAACATAACATCATATTTTGTAAGGATCTCTCAGTTAAGAGATCAACTACAAGCTATTGGAGAGACCATTTTGGAAAAGGAATTGGTGAACATAGTACTCAATGGTCTTCCCAAGACGTGGGATGCATTTGCCGCAAGCATGAACACAAGGAAGGAGTATCCGAC
>ML790239.1:401072-424537 GCA_009831015.1 Picea engelmannii
TCAACTACAAGCTATTGGAGAGACCATTTTGGAAAAGGAATTGGTGAACATAGTACTCAATGGTCTTCCCAAGACGTGGGATGCATTTGCCGCAAGCATGAACACAAGGAAGGAGTATCCGACATTTGAAGAACTTTGGACTTTTTGTGCTCAAGAAGAATCAAGGATCAATGCAAAAGAGAAACCCCAAAAGAAGTATGACAATCAAGCCTTCACAGCAAGATTCAAGAACTTTAGGAACAAAAGGAGGTTTGGTTCAAGGAGGAAGCCAAATCAAGAGAAAGACATTTCAGAAGTACAATGCTACAACTGTCGAAAGTATGTTCACTACAAGAATCATTGTCCCAAGCTAAAGAAAAGGAAGGAGAAACACGAAGCATCGATTGCCGAAGAAAAGGAACCTACAAAGAAGACTAAGCAGGATGGAAGAGACTTCTTCTTCTAAAAAGGTAACAACACTCTTCCTATTTCTTGTACATATCTTGTTTGCATCGTCTCTGTACATATCTTGTATATCTATCTCTTGGAAGATAATGTGTTCCAAGAAGAACTATACCTATGGAAGAACAAACAAGATGAAAATGGATATCATTAGATAATACACATGAAAGGATGAAATACAAATCATGTGGAAGCTATTAAGCCGAATCAATCATGAAGAGACTTAGAAGAAGCAAGCAATCAAGAGGAAATTGGAAAAAGACTTATGACGCTTTGTAGAAGACAACAAGACGGAAGCGTGGACTCTGTTAGACAAGAGAGCCAATTATATATTGCAGAAAACAATAAGGATGCATATGGAAGCGTGGACTCTGTTAGACAGAGGGAGCTGATTATATGCACTCTCACATGAAGCAAGGGTTAGGAGGGAGCTAATCCTATGATCCATTGAAGACGATGAAGTATATATCCATGGTAGTAACCATGAAAGACAGTATGTGTTCATTTCAATATCAGAAGAAGTCTTCTTCGAAGAGAAGCCTTAAAGTATCCCTGGTTGTCCATCCAGATCCGTGATCCTATGATGAAAGGAAGAAGTGGAATCTCTAGGGCATGGAATCTATAAAACTCCATGGACCCAAAAGCCAAAAGAAAAACATGAAAAAGAACATGAAGATTCCAAGAAATAAAGAGAAGCCATAAAAACCAGTCATTATATCAAGAATCACAAGATTACCAGCCTGATATGAACTCACTAAAAGGAAATCAAGCAGAAGAACTGAAAGTCGTGATAAAGAACCGTGTATGGAAGACTTATGAATAAAATCATTGCAAGACCTAGAACTAGAGGTTCTCCCAGATGGAGGGAGAAGACTATGATGATTACTTGTTCCAGTAAACCATACTTATCTCTACATGAGTCATTATATCATCCGCAACATCCATGAGTTGGAGTTCTATATCAAATGTATACAAAGAATGTTCTCCAGAGAAATTGAATAAAAAGCGTATGAAGAGCAATCTCAAGACTTTGAGGCATACCAGAAAGAGACTCTTGTATATAGAAGAAGATAACTTGGTGGAGAACCTTCAGTGCACAACAGAAGCGTGGTGAAGATTTCCTATAACATCAAGATGACTACTCAGTATATCAGATCTTATGATGACAGAAGAAGTGCCACATGGATATGTTCCAGTTTTCCAACAATAATATACTCTATTGTTCAGATCTACATGAAGCATTCACGGTGTTCCAGACTAAAGTACATTTGAAATCAAGCATTACATTATCCATGATGAAGTCCAGAAAGGAGAAAATGATTATCCAATACATATCTCCACAGATGAGCAGATAAGCAGACATTTTGGTAAATCTTCTATATGAAAGAGTTTGTGTACTCAAGCTAAAGCTCGTGGAAACAACTTCCTTCTTATTGAAAAAGGAAGAAATGACTCTCCAAGTTAGGAGGGAGCACTGAAAACATTATTGAATACATTCATCTTTCAATTTGAAAAATAGTCCATCTTGGACAGATGCTTTCATGTTCGAAAAGTGGATTGAGACTTCTGACGGACAGTCACTTCCCATTGTGGTTAACATGGGAAGTAGTCGGATTGTTGATGTATCATAGGCAACGACTTCCCATTGTGGTTAACATGGGGAGTGGTCTAGGGAAATCTCTCTTCTTGAGGGTTACTTAAGAAGACTGGCCCGCCTCGCCGGACAACAATTTCTCATTGTGGTTAACATGAGGAATGGTCTGTTTTGGAGGTTGATGCAGGACAGTCTTTTCCTCTTGTGGTTAACAGAGGAAATGGTCCGGACAGTCATTCCTTAGGGTTTATACATTCTCTCCAGGGTGCACTTTGATTAGTGTAGGAGGAATGGCCCGGGGTGGGGAATGTCCAGGCTCAGCATTCCTTAGGGTTATACATTCTCTCCAGGGTGCACTTTGATTAGTGTAGGAAGAATGGCAGAGGGTGGGGAATGGTCCAGGTTCAAAATACAGGACAATTATTCTTCCTTACTTGAGAAGAATAGTCCAGATATCTCATTATTCTACTCTGAGGAATATATTATTTTAGAGCTCACAGATGTGAGTGAAAGATTGGCCCAGATAATTCAGTTTATATCATAACATTGTTTCTGTGCAAGTTGCTATCAGATGTTTGTTATGAAGACTATATGACAATAGATGTAGACTATTGTGGTGGATATGTTCCACTGTTCGTGAGGCAAATATTCTTTCAGAGCTCACAGATGTGAGTGAAATATTGGCCCAGATAATTCAGTTTATATCATAACATTGTTTCTGTTTAGGTTGCTATCAGATGTTTGTTATGAATACTGTATGAAAGTAGATGAAGACTACTGTGGTGGATATGTTCCACTGTTCATGACTATGCAAGGTTGATCAAGTACTTGTGTGTTACTTGGTGTGGTAGTGTGCCACTAGATTGTAGTTATGTACTACTATGGATAGACACAGTTGTGTTCTATCTTTGTTCTAATTGCCTTGAAGACTATCAACAGTTTATTGGAGATAATCATCATCCATACGAATGATGAACATAGAGTTTCCAGACAGAAAATGGTTCAGAGCATTTACTCTTCTAGATTATAAGAATGGCTCATGTATCACTCTATGAGTGACTTATCCATCATCATATCTAATTACTTGGATGAAGTATGGTTTCGAGAGATGATGCAGCTGATGGTGATGGTGATGCTCATGATCTAGTCATGAGATAGTCTAAATGACTATGTTGATGCTACCGGGTAAATGGTATGTTTTTGTGCTCAAGACCATTACATGTAATACCTCCCTAGCTAGGAGGGAGTGTTAATATTATGGTAGCTGCGGGAGGTATTTACCTCCACGTGTAAATCTGACGAGAATAGGAGACTCTGAAAAGAAAGAGAAAACCCTAATGAGTTGGCTAATAACCCTAGAAGTCTTGTCGACTCAAGAAGATAATTTATATTAGGTTATTAGCCTCCAAGAGAAGAAGTCGGCCAGAAATAATAATAATATACTGAACAGACACATATCCAGAAGGAGAAGTCGGCCCCAGCAAATTTGGCAGAACCACTATAAATACAGGGCGCCAGTTCTCATTTGACACATCTCAGAATTACAGAGAGCAACTGGTGCGCACTACAGTTCCCAGTTTGGTGCGCACGTGTGGAGGAGAGTTGCAGGTGCAGCTGCTATAGCAACCAATTTCAGTGTTGGTTTGGACTATCTCTTGGTTAGGGTTTGGACTATTTGATCAGATATTATTGGTGTGCTATCCTTGGAGGAAGATGCGCTACACCTTGTTTGGCTATCTAGCCTAGGGTTTTCTTCCGGAGTAATTCTTAGTCAAGGTTAAGGTGCTCGGAGGGTGGCTTCGGCCTATGGTTGGGTGACGAGGGTATCGTCAATGGTAAAACGAGCACACAATCTTCTATATTCTAACACATAGTCTAGTGCTTTGAATCGATAACCAAGGGAATATCAAGATGATTAATAACTACCAAGACTATCCATTAAATAATTGAAGGAGAATCAATCCATAATTAAGAATTTATTTAATGTTTCAAGTGATAACCTTCGGGTCCATACATAGGGATTTGTTTTTTAAGATTAAGTTTCTTTAATGATAAAATGAGGAACATAAGCTAACTCATCAATTCCCTTAGAAGAATTAAAAAGGCCCAAAATGATATACACAAGAAGGATTTTTAAAAAAAGGACTTGTCATTTTATAATGCACCATTCAACGATGAAATGAAACTCATCATAAAGATTGCATACTTAAACACAGGTAAAATGATATTTCTAAAGGTTTTTTCAATTCATTATCACCAATTTCACCTTGAATTCTTAATTGATAGAAATTCTGAATTTTGCAACTTCTAAAACTTGCACCACAAGGGAAGGGTTTTTAACTACTATTTAAAATATAAATCACATGTAAATAGAATCCCTTTACTTTTATAGAAATTAAATAAAACATGTGTATTCTCAATATAAGTTTAATACAACATTACATAAGATAAGGGTGTCTAATATAAGAAAGAATTGGGCTAGTTGTCATTAAAGAAATGGGTTGCTTGTCATCGAGCCCGAGTTTCCAAGCATAGGACAGAAAGACACCACATTCAAGTTACAAGGAAACAAGCACCAAATGCAAGCCAGTGCACCAAGCGCCAAGCCAAGAGGAGGAAATCCCATGAGGCACCATAATTTTGCACTACGAGGAAAGCCCAACATTAATTGAAACACACAGACAATATTGGTAACCTCCATTTGAGGGCGAAGGAAAACACTCTGAGGTTACTCCCCCAATCAACGCAGATATTGATGGAAGACATTTTGCATGGGATACATATCGCCGAGGGATACAAATCACAGAGGATACACAATGCGGAATTCGCAGAGGTTATAATATCCCAAAATCACAGAGGATACAACACAGAGGTTACACAATGCAAAAGTTCGCAGAGGTTATAATATCCAAAAATGACAGAGGATAGAATGCAAAGGATAATGATGGGGTTTCACTGGGCAAGAGGGTGGATATGCGGAGCCTTAGGTCTCTCCACAAAACACAGGGAATAAATGTACAACAATGTTGAGCATTGAAGGAAGCATAGAGCTCAGGACTCTCCACCAAACGCAGGGATAAATGTATAAAAACTTTGAGCATAAAAACGCTGAGAATAAATTTATAAAATATGAGTATAAGAATCTGAGCATAAAATCTGAGTATAAAAGGTTAAATCGTTGAGCATTTGAAGAAAAATTCGCTGAGTAATATAAGGTAAAATCGTTGAGCATTTGAAGAAAAAATTCGTTGTGCAATAAAAGGTAAAAATCGCTGAGGAAAGGGAGGTTCATAGCTCCAAATCTTCCCCAAAAACGCAGAGTAAAGAAATAGTATAAATCATTGTCAAGAAGGGAAAAACGCAGAGGCTTAGAAGGAGAGGATCGTTGGGAGATTTGCTCAACGCATAGGTAACTCTGAGGAGGCGCAGAGATAGTCAATGTGCATTCCAAAACAATGCTTGGCTGAAAACAACTTGTGTGCAACCTGATCATAAGAGCCAAAACGCAGAGGGTTAATATTTATGTGAGATTTGAAGGACGCTGATGTTTAAAAACTAGCCAACACAAAGTTATAAAAGTATACAATCGCTAGCAAAGGAGGAAGGCACAGAGGTGAAAGCAAGATGGAAATGCCAGGAATTACATCTGTACAAAATTGTTGAGGGAGAAGACTCAAAGATTTAAAAAGACGTAGAGAATAGAACTCATAAATCAACACGTTGAGATTTATTAAATTGCAGAGAATGCAAAAGATATGAAGTTGCATAGGAAGCATTCGACAGTCACACCGCTTCGCAAGGCCATCAATCAATAGACTAATTCCAAAAACCATATACACAATAAAAACTTAATATAATGCAAATTCAAAATGAAAATACCATGACCGGCGTAGATAGACTTGATGACGATCCTTGGCGACCGGCATTCCCTTCTCTCGTCCGCTGGCTAACTGTTGATACTTCATCGGTACCTCCCAGCCAAGCTAGGGGTACTCTTCTTCCCCCTTAGCCCCCTGAGTCGCAAAGGGGCCATGCACACACAACCAAAATCCTCTAGCTCTCAGCTCGCCTCGCAAGGTAGAACCACCCCTCTCTCACTCAAGCTGGGTATCCCAACTCTCACAAGTAAAACCAGACAGAATTTCTACAGCATAACCTTACTCATAACATGTGTGATCCATCCCTCAATTGAGCCATTTGTTTTATAGATTTTCCTTAGTGACACCTTGCATTTGCACATTTAATTCATTTTTTAAAAATTAATTAGGAATTATTCCCCCCCCATACACTTGTCACCCATTCCCTTAGTTGCACCAATAAATCCACAATTTAATTTAATTAAAAGTCTATTTCTCTCACCCATCATAAAAGCGCTCCTAAAATCACTCCTAGCTATCCCTTTATTCCCTTTATTTCCCATTTATGACTGACGCCTTTCTAAAACGGAGTTAAGTTAAAGTAGGAATGTTCTCTAGTTAGACTAGACTCTAGATACCTTTCTATGCTTACACATTCTTGTATGCTTTATTCCTTTCTTATTTTAATTTCTAATTTGGTATTTACTTGCACAATGTGTATTAAATCACTATTTAGATTTGTTTTAATTTTTATTGATTTTTTTAATTGATTTACCTCACCCCTCGTTATTTACTTTATAAAATTAGTTTTTAGTCTTCTCACTAATCTTAAACCTAGGCTTAGTTACATTTTTATTTGCACGAGCTTAGACCATTAGGGATTATGATTAATAAATTAAGTCTTTAATTAATTAATCAATCAATTAATTAATTCAGTGGGTGCTCAAGATTTTATAAGGTTTAACATTCGTTCAAAGTTTTCTAGGCCACCTAGATTCATTGACTCATTTTTTTTAAATACCGCAATGTGCCCTTCAAGACGCACTCTGTGCTCCAAGAGTGCCACTCTCCTTTGGTTCAAATTTTAATTACGTGGCATTCCCTTCAAGATGCACTATGTGCTCCAAGGGTTCCACTCGCCTTTGACTAGTTTTGGTAGTTGTCCAACCCTTGGAGTCAATACTCCATTCAAGAGACCTTGTGAGAAACTAAGGGCTTCTAAGGAATAAGGACATTGCCTTATTGCACGCCCCTTAGAATCTTCGTGAGCGGCTGTCTCAGTATTCCCTCACGGCATCGTGGATCTCTCGAACTAGGTAATCATTAACCTACAATTTGAGCCACAACGAGAGTGCTAGTAGGTTGTGACAGGGCTACTGCCACACCTCTCCCTCAATATCGGGTTGTTGTGCATGGCCCCTTTACTCCTTATGTGAGTTTGATTAACAAACAATCGCCATCCTACATCCATCAACAAAATATTGTCAGTGATCCATAAACAACATCATAATATACTCGATCATATGTCACATATGCATACATAAAATACTCAAACCAATACAATCCACTCCCTGACTCGATCTGGAGTCCAATATGGTCCATTGATGCCAACGACATCCTCAATCTGTCAAGTGTCCTGCACACTTAGGGGAAACTTGTCAATACATAGATATCAAATAACATAACATCATAATCCATCAACATCATCATAAGAATCCATAAGCGAATAGACAACCATATACTAAAATCAGATCACTTGCACGCAAGTGTCCTCAAAGAATAAGTCAATAACATGTGCTCGCAAGAGAGGGATGTTACAATTGCCACATGGTCGAAATTTAGAGGACAGGAGTGTGAATGTAGGGGTTCGGTGTGTTCTCAATCTAGAGAAATCTCGTTTCACTTCGATGACTTGACGAAATAATGAAAAGTGGGGGTTGCTCGGTATATATAAAGAAATCGGTGACCTGGAATTTAATGTGGTAGTTGATATTAATGATCGAAGAACTTAGAGAAAACTCCTCTAATGGGCATCGAAGGAGTTTGAGCCAACTCCTTTGATTCCATTAGAGGTGTTGGAGACAACTTGCACGATAGATAAGGTTTATCGGAGGGAGAGAGGGGAACTCCTTTGATGTACATTGGAGGAGTTAAAGGGAACTCCTCTAATGTACATTGAGGGAGTTAGAAGAAACTTTTTCGATTTCCCCTAAACTTTCTCAAAAAATAATTTTTCGAGTACTTCCTTTTGCCAGTGTTTTCTTAAGGTAAGTAGGACTTCCCAAAAAGGCTTGAGGTAAAGAGAGAGGCCACTAGAAGGATTTTTTCAAAACTTAAAAAAGAAGGGGATCCATTTTCTCGAAAGGGAAACTGCAATGGAATGAAGAAAAATGGAGGGTTGTAGTACTTGTCACAACACCTTCTTTATTGACACAATCTCGACAATGTTCATTACCATTATCCTTATATCGAGTCCCATTGTTATTGTGCTTATAGAGTCGTTTTGCCACCTTGTTGCAGGAATGTCATAAACTTTAAAGAAAACTTGTGTTGGTTTTACCCTCGGCTTGGACATAGGGTTATGGGTTATTACGAACTATTGTTTCATTTTCATATATTTCCTTCTTGAAGTTTGGTCTCTAGCCAAACTTATTTTGAAAATTGGGATATTGTACAGTTTCGAACCTAGTCATCCTTCATATCTAACTCTATTTTCTACACTTCTCCGCAATGAAAATGGTCATGACATTTTAAATGGATTTTGGGTTTTGTAATCTTAGCACTTTTGAATCGATTTCTAAAATAAGAAATTTGGAAAAGACTAGTTCAATTTCTCGTCATGGATATTTTGAAGTAAAATGAAGAGATGATTCAATCATCACATGAAATGGTTATCATATGATACATTTTCTATTTTCCTTACCTATATGTGGTATTTACTTGCAGAGGTAGTTCAAATTGGTTCATTTAAACTCAAATGTTTTGAAAACAAACTACAAGATTTTATTTGGCAAATTCTAGGATTTAAAAAGAAGGGCATTGAGTGATTTGTTTTCTCATAATTAAAATCATTAATATGGTTTTACCCTCATTGTGTGAATGAATATTTTAAATGATGTGACATGGTTATAAGTTGAAGGAGCTCATTGTTAGCATACTATTTAAAAGACATCTCCATTATGTTTTACATTGACCCAATTTATTTGGTGAATTTTGGAATTAGCTCAGATATTATTGTTCAAAGAAATCAAACAAATTGGTATATCTTTGCCAGGGATGAATATAATTGCAGATAGTTTTGGGATAAAATGAAACGGGTTTTGAAGGAGACATGTTTGATTTTTTATTCACATGGCCAAACCCCTCCTATTACCACTTTTCATAAATTATTCCTAGCTTCTAATTCAATATATCCTTTCAAATGATCATTATTTCCCCCCCTTGAGTATAAAATTAAAAATCCATGTATTAGTGTGATATTGATATTCAAAGGAAAGGGACCTTACAATTAATCTGTTATGAGGCCAGGACCAAACTTTTGTTATGGAATGATTGAAGAATTCATTATTCTTGCTCAAGATCAAATCCCTTCATACTTATCACTTTTTATAAGTCATTCCTAGCTCCCAGTTCCATTTCCATTTTTAAATCATCTATTTTCCTCACGATGCATATTTGATTATAAAATCAACAGTGATGGGTATTTGATGAGGCAAGGATAAAAACATTATTGAAGGATGAGTGAGTTTTCACAGATGTTTTATGTGATTGTTTAATAATATGCATCATTATCTTTCCCTATCATTATTACATTTTATGCATATTACAAACCCTACTATATTTCCAATATCATTTATATTCTCATGTTCTTAAATAATAATTGTTGTATGGAATGAAGAAGGGTTAAGTGGCATAATTGATATTTGATTGTTTCCCTCTATAATTATGGTTGTTTGCATGTTTGTTTACTTTTTCACATAGCTATACTAAATTATGTTATGTAAATAGTGTTTGATGATTATTAGCTATCGTGTACATACTCTAACTTTTCTTTACATTATAGATGAGTTTCTTCAATAGAGGCAATGGTGGGTTAGGATATAGAGGAAAAGGAAAGGGACCTAATGATTTTTGGGGTAACAAAAGACTTAAATTTTCCATCCACTTTGGCGTTGATTCAAAAGAGTTCAATCGGCTATTACAGACCGGTTTCCTTAACCTACAAAAGAGGAGCTTGGATGATACCAATGATCATTGTATGATGCAAAATACCATCGTTGATTGCTAAGTTTCATTCTGGTCCTTACCCTTTGGGTATGAAGAATGTTGTTGGTTGTATTTCAGATTTGGATAAATAAAATATTTGGATGGTTTTGAGTCTCATTTGAGTATTTTTGTGTTGCCTTTATCAGATCTTTTATTTCTAAAGCTATTCAAAAAATATTCAAGTTATTTTTCTTTTGTGAATGTTTTATTTTCATTTCGACATACTTAAATTATAAATGACAACATTAATTCCAAGGACTTATTTCTTGAGAATTAATTTATTTTTTTGTAAAAGAGGCTATAAACTCAGGGTAATAATCTCGATTATTTTTGTTTAGCCAAGCAAAATATGAAAATGTTGGTATTAAGATAATTGTCATTCTTTTTCATCAACGGGTCTTTACAAGCAACTTACATTAACACATGTAGGCTCACACAAGTGGAGTACAACACTCCAAGGGTACACATATCAAGCTCCAAGGTGATGCCGTCCATAAGGAAGTTCCAAATGCAAGGGCACTCCATGAAATGTGTCCAACACTCACATACAAGCCTCAAAAGACTCCAATAATCCTCTCAAGCCATGTACTCCATTGGGTCCACTCCTTTTGCATGAACATTGTTGCAACCCAAGTGTCCCCAAGTCCACTTCAAAACTCCATGCAAAGATCCAAGGTACCCTCTGTCGTCTAGGTCCTAATGCCCTTCTCCAGGATGCAAAATCCTCCTAAGTAGGCATTCTCTAAGCAAGCAACCATCTCCATGTGGTCATCATGTAGAATGTCACCAAAGCGGTAAGGAGATATCCAACACCCTAGGGAATAATATCATGCAAGCACCCAACTGAGGTCAAGCAACGACTGAGTAAGCCATCCCCAATTTGCAAATCCATCACAAACCATCTCCATATGCAAATCCATCATGAATCATCAAGGAACTAAACATACACCATGTATCATAAATCTCATGAAACACCCCCAAACATGTTGTAAACATTTTCTAAGTAACTCTGAAAGATAACGCTCCCTCTCTACGAGGAAAGTGTTTTCACCAACACTTGTCTACTCCCTCTGCAACTCTACCAGAACCACCGACTACAAATTTGTACCTATTGCAGTCTCAAAATCAACCACTATCTCTTGGAAAAACATTGTCACCCATGCTATCACAATATTTTGATCCTCCAAAAAATATTCACCACCTGTGAATATGAAAGAACATAACCCTAGAACATATGAAACCTGCCAAACTTCATCATCCCTCAAGTCAACATCATGGGCCAAAATCAATGGACACAACATCGTGAGCTATCCAAGACATCCTATAAAGTTAATCACATCTCCTAAAAAGATCAAGACAAGTGGATCACATTTATAAAAGTCACAAAAATATAAGTATGCATAAGTCAACTCATTGATCCTAGAATATCAAGCTCATCAACTCCCTCGTCCTAAACTGAACCAACCTAAACTAGGTCAACTCACTCATCCTAAGGAAATCCTAAGTGAGATTACCATCATGGTCAACTCCCTCATGCTAAGGAAATCCTTAAGCGAGATTACCATTGTGGTCAACTCCCTTTGTCTGAGAGAATCCAACAATCTCATCCTTTATTTTACAATACTCCCATCAACTATAAACTTGGGATTGATCCCAACAACATCATCCATCAAGATATGACAAATCTCCTCCTCAAGACAACAAGAAGGCTCATGGATGGAAGAAACCAATGCAATATGACTAGCATATCTCCTAGGAGGTATATTCACCCTCACTGGAGATCTAGGCACTCCTATATGCTCTCAAACCTCCACAAAACCAAAAGACTTATCCAATCTCTCACTAGAACATACAAGTTCCACTGGATTAGCAAGAAAATAGGAAAGGCCACCCTCTCTCACCCTTCTAGCCAAAGTCTTCAGACTAGCTAGACTACTATAACTGATGGTGTATTGTTGTCCCTCAAAAGCAACTCTTCGTTCTACTTATGTCATGAAAGACACTAAAAGAAGAGTCTTCTTCAAACTAGGAACAAATAAGATATCATTCCACTCAAGAACATCACCTAAAAGGATCTAAAAGGAAGTGGAGCCAACTTCTCTCACTGGATAAGTAACATCAGCACCAAACTCCACACTCATACCTCCCTCTTGCTCCTCAAATCTATTCAATAAATACTTGGCATATGTCATGTGTCGAAGCTCCATTATCCACATACCATCCAATACTAAATGTAGTGTTAGAAGATGAACAAGAAGTCATGGAAAAGGCAATCTCAAATCGAGAGTGATCTCCATTTACACTTGCTACAGTCCCTGTTGCAACCTCTTTCATACCATTTCACTTTTTCAAATGGACATTAGTTAGCATAATGTCTTATCTCATGACATCAAAAACACATCACCTTACTCAAGTCCTTCTTTCCTATATATGTACCTTCCTTCTTCTTGTAGCCTTTCTTGCTACCCTTCTTTGTCCTCCTGACAAGGCTAATCACATCTACTTCCTCTTGTTTCCTTGAACAAGACTGCAATTTGATTTCATATTGCACAAAATCAACCTAATGATTTGGAAACTTTGGCAAGGTGTATCGAGCACAAACACCCTGAACAAAAGACATCTAGGAAAGAACAAGTCCATTTAAGGCAATGGACACGATCTCCTAATTCTCCATATTTGTTTCAATGGTACCCCCCCCCTAATATTTCAACTTAGTGATCTTGGTCAAGTACCTCACCACAATGTCTATCTTACAAACACAAGTGAATGAAAGCGAGTTTCACAAGAGCATATGTCAAGAAGCACAAGATTTTTGAAACAATTCAACCAAAGCTTCAAACATTTTATTACCTATCGTCTTATTCGCAATGTGAGAGGTGAATGGTCCTTTATATAAACAATAATGATTATCTTCACTATGGCTTCCTTATTCCGATGAGCAGTCAACTGTGTTGGATCGATAGGTTTTGGAATCTCCAATACATGCACCAAGCATCGGCTTCCTCCATGAATAACTCGAATCTAAGCTTCCTAGGAACAAAATTGGAAGCTCCATCCAATCTATGACACTCTATAAGACTGAAAGTCACCTTACACAACCTAAACAAGTCCTCAAGTGCACAAATCAACAGTAGATGAAGCAAACAAAACTATTTCTAGGGTCCAAGAGATTCTCCCAAGTAACCTACAATATCACACCCAACAACCTTAAACAAGGTCAAGCACCTCTCCCAAGTAATCTTTAGTTAAAATACAAACTCCCTCTTACACTTAGAGTGATCTCAACCACAAAAGCTCTGAAACCATGTAAAAATTTTAGAATTGAGGTTCCCTTTGCAATTAAGAAATTTCACCTCTTAACTAGATGTTTCGCAGATGTTAACCCTTTGAATTTTCATCCTTAGGGATATTATGAAATATAAACAAAAACAACAACAATGGACTATATTTCAACTCTTGACAACCCCAATTCACTAGGAAATTCAAGAGAAAAGATACCAATGTGTTCCAATACGTTTCAACCCCCTAGGGTAATTATATCAAGCATATAATAGAATTGAAAACACTTAGACGGTTGTAAATACAACAACAAACCTACCCTTATCTTCTTCAATTATAATGTTAAATCACTGAATACATTCACCTTAACTTATGTCACATTAGCAAGACATATAGTGTTGGAAATTACAAACCATGAAGAATATAGATGGCTAAAAATCAAATTTGCAATTTACATAAATATTGGATAACTGGAAACTTCATCAATGTGCATAACGATGAAGTCCATGTATATACCATAGCCTTATCACAAGGCTAGTACAATCATCTACCTCTCCAAAACCTTAGTTAGGGAAAACCAAGAGAACCCTAGATCAACCAAGGAGATCCAACAAGCATACATCACACAAGCATGTCCTCCAAGGCAAGACGTCTCTTTTTCTTCTCTTCACCAAGTACAACCTAGGGTTTCATCTCAAAACCCTAATCTCCAAATCTCAAAAAGATGAATATCTAACCCTAGTCTTCAAGATGATTCAAGAAGCTCTAGAAACCCTAGCGACTCCAAGAGAGATAGAGAGTACATAAGAAGATCCAAGAGAGACATGAAGACGAGTTCACTCCTCTTGATCACGTCTCTAACACACAAATGAACAAAAATGAATAAGTGTGTGACTCTCTCCTTCCTCTATATATATGAGAGGTAAGAGAGGCCACAATACATATGTGGCTCTATGCCCTTATAAGAAACCTACAATAACACACGTGGAGGGCTACACTCCAAGGGTACACATGTCAAGCTCCAAGGTGATGTTGTCCACAAGCAAGTCTCCAAATGAAAGGGTGCTCCACGAGGTGTGTATAACACTCATCCTACAAGCCTCAAAAGACTCCAACGATCCTCCTAAGCGATGTACTCCACTGGATCCACTCCCCCTACATGAACACCATTGCAACCCAGGAGTCCCCAAGTCAACTTCAAGACTTCATGCAAGCATCCAAGCTACCCAATTTTGTTTAGGGCCCAATGCGCTCCTCTAGGATGCAAAACACTCTTCCTCCTAAATAGGCATTCTCCAAGAAAGCAACCATCTCCATGTGGCCATCATATATAATATAATCAAACCTATAAAGAGATCTCCAATGCCCTAGGGAAGAATATCATGCAAAAAAACCACTGAGATCAAGCAACCTCTAAATAATCTCCAATGTGCAAATCCAACATGGACCATCTCTCATGTGAAAATCCATCACAGATTATCAAGGGGCCAAACATACACCATGTACCCCAAATCTCATGGAGCACCAACAAACATGGTGTAAACACTTNGAATATAGATGGCTAAAAATCAAATTTGCAATTTACATAAATATTGGATAACTGGAAACTTCATCAATGTGCATAACGATGAAGTCCATGTATATACCATAGCCTTATCACAAGGCTAGTACAATCATCTACCTCTCCAAAACCTTAGTTAGGGAAAACCAAGAGAACCCTAGATCAACCAAGGAGATCCAACAAGCATACATCACACAAGCATGTCCTCCAAGGCAAGACGTCTCTTTTTCTTCTCTTCACCAAGTACAACCTAGGGTTTCATCTCAAAACCCTAATCTCCAAATCTCAAAAAGATGAATATCTAACCCTAGTCTTCAAGATGATTCAAGAAGCTCTAGAAACCCTAGCGACTCCAAGAGAGATAGAGAGTACATAAGAAGATCCAAGAGAGACATGAAGACGAGTTCACTCCTCTTGATCACGTCTCTAACACACAAATGAACAAAAATGAATAAGTGTGTGACTCTCTCCTTCCTCTATATATATGAGAGGTAAGAGAGGCCACAATACATATGTGGCTCTATGCCCTTATAAGAAACCTACAATAACACACGTGGAGGGCTACACTCCAAGGGTACACATGTCAAGCTCCAAGGTGATGTTGTCCACAAGCAAGTCTCCAAATGAAAGGGTGCTCCACGAGGTGTGTATAACACTCATCCTACAAGCCTCAAAAGACTCCAACGATCCTCCTAAGCGATGTACTCCACTGGATCCACTCCCCCTACATGAACACCATTGCAACCCAGGAGTCCCCAAGTCAACTTCAAGACTTCATGCAAGCATCCAAGCTACCCAATTTTGTTTAGGGCCCAATGCGCTCCTCTAGGATGCAAAACACTCTTCCTCCTAAATAGGCATTCTCCAAGAAAGCAACCATCTCCATGTGGCCATCATATATAATATAATCAAACCTATAAAGAGATCTCCAATGCCCTAGGGAAGAATATCATGCAAAAAAACCACTGAGATCAAGCAACCTCTAAATAATCTCCAATGTGCAAATCCAACATGGACCATCTCTCATGTGAAAATCCATCACAGATTATCAAGGGGCCAAACATACACCATGTACCCCAAATCTCATGGAGCACCAACAAACATGGTGTAAACACTTTTGTAGTAACCATGTAAGCTAACACCCACAAGGAATAATGGACCCACATAATGACTAGATCAATCTTAAACACCCATGCATATAATAGATTAGTGTTGACTAGGTCAACGTCAAGCCAAACCCTAGAAACACACTAATACACAATAATAATGAGGTTAGTCATGGCCGTGTGTGAATATTACGCCTTCATTTCAATAGATTTCATTGCCCTTTTTATTTCAAAGGGTTGTTCATAGGCTTATGGCATTGTATCCTAGTGGTAACTCTTTATATGTTGTGGAAGCTTCGTTTTGACATTGTTTTCAATGTCAACGCTTTCTTTTTTGTTTGATTTAAAGACATTGTTGTATGAGTAAAATTACAATTTAGAACCAAAAGCACTTTCCCACTGAGAGATGTGTGGTTGTTCTACTAAAACTCAATCTAACTTAATGACCTTTCTCTTAACCTTTAGATAGATGTGCCAATTTGTACTCTTAGTTGTACTACTATTTTTTTAATTTATGTTGCATTCTCTAAAAACAAATTGAAAAGTAAATTAATTATTACAAAAAATTGAACACGGACCTCCATAGATAACAAAAGCAAATTAATTGTTCCACTTACTCTCAAGTTGTTAACATAAAAGGAAAACATGACAATCACTAGGAATAGTTCCATTTTTTACTTTGATGGAAAAATGGAGGGTTTACGATAATAATAATAATTGAATTTTCTTTGCAAGAAAATATGTTCAATGATAAAGACCATTGACAAAAACATGAAATTGATGGACAAAAACATGATGGCGACACTAATGGCACTTTTGCAAGCACAAAAAAAAACCTATGTAATCAAAGCAATATGGCCCCCTCCATCAACACCACAAATGGTCTTTACAAAGACAATTAACAAACAAGAACATCATACACCTTGTGTAATGGGTTGCTACCATTATGTATAACTAGTAGCTCTATAGTGCTACATTCTTTAAGTCAAAAGTCTGTCTTAAACATAGCAAATTCTCACATTTGCTCTTGCATGGGGTCATTATTAAATGAGGGAAAATGGGATATATATTACTTCGTTGAGTTTCGCAACCCTAACTAGTCAATGTGCCACTATACTTGATATAGCCCCCTTATGGGGCTCTCTATTGACATGGAAGGGTGACATTGACCCAGCCTCTACTAATGTCCAGTGTTCCACGGGGACGCGTCCCCCACGTTTCCCACATCCTCGGGACGGGGGGACTCTTGGAGGGATGTTTCCCCACGTCCCATTTTTGGGGAGACGCTGGGAGACGTGACTCCCCAAGGTGGGGGACGTACCCCCCCGAAAGGGGGACTCTTGGGCGTCCCCTCGAATGTTTTTCCTAATAAGACTTAAAAAAACAAAAAATTGAATTTAAAAAAATAAAAATAAATAAATAAATATATATATATATATATAAGTTAAAACACAATTAATTTATTAAAATTTAAAAGCTAAATAATTAAAACACGATTAAATTTCAAAAGACAATAAATAACTTAATGTTACCACATGTCATCTTATAACTTATATGAGTGACTCTGACCCAGAGACGGATAGTAACATTCCCTTTGATGGTCCTGATGGCTTCATGCAGGAGATGGATGTAGAGGACCGATCAATCAGATTGACTCTATGATGGTCATTTTAAAATTTATTTTCAATGTTCATTGTTTTTTCAGTTTTAACTTTTGAGTCTTGACTCTAGATATTGATGACCTCAAACCTTGACTTGCTCCTCTTTACTATTTTAAATTTTTGAGTTTGAGTAATTCCAATTTACTATTTCAGAGTTTAGTATTTGCTATTTAGTATTTTGCTTAGTACTAATTAATTAGATTCTAGAATGATGAATCGTGAATTTAATTTTTAAATCAATGTATCAATATTTATTATTTTACTATTTATGTTTCAGCTTTCATTTATGATTTATGAATCAATGTATTTCATCACTGAATTTGAATTTGAATTTGAATTTTGAATCATGTTTAATAGTTTATATCATTTACAAATTTGAATTTTCAACTCACTGACTTGGTAGTATTTAGTATTTTGGTATTTACTCATGAATTTGCATGGGATGAACATTGAATTGTTATTGTTGAGATTTTGTCATTATTATTTTTATTTTTAATTTTTTAATTTTTTATATTATATATGTAACGTCCCTTCGTCCCCCATTTCCCTAAAATCCCTAAAATTTGGGGGCACTTTCACACGTCCCCCATGTGCGTCTCCCCGCACCCGTGTCCCCCCGTCCCGGAGACTTGGTGGAACATTGCTAATGTCTAATGAAGAAATGTCTTCTTAGGTTAATGAAGATACTTTCTTTTTAATAGAATCCTTCATTACTTATCTTAAAGACAATAAGTGTTGCACATATACATCTTATTAAAGGCAGATTTTCTTTCATATATATCTTACACTGTTTATTTCCAAAAATATTAAGTTCAATCAATACAAAAATAATAAGTTCAATAACTCTCAAGCATAATTTGGTCCGTTACTTTGCTGCTTTGTTAAATAATGCCTATAAATAAAGGCAACATTTTTCATAAATAGTGTTATGTCTCACTCTGATCAATAAATACAGGTTACTTCACATATAAGAAATATCCTCTAGGAGCCCCCAAAGTGTAGGGCAGTCAGTGATGGAGTGTATTGTTAAGGCACTCCGTTATGTGATGTCACTAGTTCGAAACCTCAGCTTACCTTGTGTGTCGTGTATGGGGCATCATGGGCACACCTGGAGGTTATAGTGGTAGCAATCGGATAACACGACCACCTGTCATGCGAGTACGTGCCCGACTAGTGGTTGATTCGGCTCATCACAATATATATATATATATATATATATATATATATATATATATATATATTCCTGTCATTCTGGAATATGGGAATCTCAGTGTATCATTTTAAATAAATCTATAGCTTGGATGGTACATTTATAGACAATGATGGGCTATCCTTTAGTGGTTTGAAATCCCCAGAAGAACTGCACACTTGTAGAAAGAATCTTAATGTTCTACAGTCTGGTGGAACAAGAAGTTGGTATACATAAAAGGCTTCTACCACTGCAACTCCCAAATGTTCCAGTGTGTTTGTAACAGGACCCTTTCCTCTCAAATTGTGAGCTTGTAATTGTTCTATTTTTTCCACATATAGATCATATCTCAGGAAGGTAGGACCAACTTCAACATTTGAAGAATTGGGTCCCATTTTCAGTCGCCAGACTAAGTTTGTACTCAACATTTTTTGTCCTGTGGATGTCATATCCCAGGAGATATCATTACCACTAAAGTCCCATGAATCTGACTGAGGAACATTCTGCTCATGATCTGAAGAGATTAGAGTAATGTGACCAAGTGATGCATGATATGATAACTTCTCACTGTTTTCTATTGGAAAGGAAGATTCAAACGCAGTGGATACAGCATTCTGCTTTTCTAGATGTTCATTTGCCTCTGGTGAACTAGAAGGTACAAACTTGTTTTCCTTCAAGATTTTTAAAACCTTATCTCCATCAAGCTCTCCTTTATAAGATACAGCATAAATTGTAGTCAATTCGTAACTGTCAACTTTAAAGGTATATTCCTGCAAGCGCCAATCATTGCTTACCAGCAGAAGGCTTGCAGAACCCTGAACTTTAAAGTTGCTAAACTTTGATCCTTCTGTCGTGTAACTCTTATCCGGGAGCTGAAGAACACAGTTTGATGTGTTTCTTGTGGGACTGCCTTCTGGTGTGAGAAAAATAAGGATTCCAGCATCCAAACTGTTTGAAAGATGTAATGCAAGGCAAAGCCTCGAATCCTCTTCAGATTTCATCTACAATACCCAGTATATAAATCATGTCAGAACCACATTAATTTATACCATTCAGAGGCCAGGACCACAACCTGCCATAAACAATAGTTTATCTAATTCATTTGTAACTATATCATCTAACTAAAATCATATACAGAAACAACTCATGAAACAGGTTTCTCCTCTGAGTAAGGTGCTTTGCCAACAATTGGTCATTAATAAAATACTTGTATACTTGCCCACAGAACACTACATAGGCCTAAATTCTAGACTAAATTTAAGTTGGGTGTGTATGTGCACGTGTGTGTGTGTGTGTTTTCAGGCTCACACCATCAGACTTGGTGGAACCATGACCTACTACCATGCATTATGTTAATTCTTTTCTTAAGGACCAACTAACTTCAAAACCTGTTGTTTCTAATGTGTTCACATGATAAGATTTTATCCCTAGCATGAGAAGACAATGCACCGGATTGACAGATAGAACTCAAAATCTCAACCTGAGTATGCAGTGTATGTAGCACTGTATGCTGCTTTAACTTTCACCAAACTGTATACACATTACGTTCAATAGACAACTTATGTATGGCATGAATTCTATATGCAGATGCATCTTGTTTGAAGATTTCGAGACAGCATATTATTTGAGGATAAATTTCTTATTTTATATTAGCTTAATATATAAGACAAAAGATCTTGAAATACCTGCCAATGTATTAAGAATCACTGAAAAAACATTGATATTATTAGAGATTAGTGAATGTTATCATTAACAGGTTAATCCTTTTCAGATTTCTCTGCAAAAGGAAGCAAAACCAAAACTTATTTTATTTTATTTTAACCAGCAGTGCCAAAGGACCCTTATAGTAAAATCCATCATTACCAAGTATGCAATAATTTCAAGAATATATGCATGTGTGTATCTGTACCTCCTCATATCAATGAGCATTCTTTCCCATACCTGTGGCTATCAGTTAAAGAGTTGATTGACATGCCAAAAACAAAAACTGGACATATACAATATTTCATTAAAACCTTCATAAATGTACAATTTTAGTTCTATCTATTGGTTTTGTAGTCGGCATCAAATTTTGCTGTGAGTTTCCATTTCTACTGCAAATTCTCTGCAACCAGTCACATGAGGGCAAGACTTTATTACACACACAACAAATTTCCTAGAATGTTATAGGTTCTGCCTGATGATTTCATTGAATGAAAAGTTGAGTTTTGACTCTTGAGTACAAATTGGCAAGGGAAAGTATTGGCACTAGAAAATAATTTTCCTTTAAAAAACAAGATTTTGAGGAGAGTTCTTGGAGATGGCCTTGGTTCAAAGCACAAGTTCTACAGGGAAAATATGTGGGAAAAAATTTAAGAAATTTCAACTTCCAATATTTATCAGAAATTTTTGTAAATGTACTAGGATGATCTTCCATGAAGAAATTTCAAGAAATACTTTTTACTGTTTTTTCCAAGGAAAAAATCAGTATATTTGCTATTTCAAATGAAATCAAAATATACATCTGCTGTTCCTCTCACTAGGTACAATAACCATCCATGAAGGCCGATACAAAGACTGTATCCCTTCACATGTCTGATATACATATCAAAAAAGGTCACTATCATCCCAAAAGAAAAATAACAGTGCTCATACAGTAAAAATTTCGAGACTCCGATCTGGACTTGACTAGCAAATGACCACCATAACAAACAGAAACAAGACCATTGAAATGACACGACATTTTGTCCCTAAGATATGGTTTGAAAACTGTTTTCAATTTTCTTATCAAGTTTGCACCTGTTGTACTTGATAGCTATAACAAAACATTCTAGGTAATAACAATCTGCTATAGAGATCACTTTGCAAGATCTTTTTATTTTCATGGTGATGGCAATACCTACATATCTGCTTCTAGATTCCATCCAAATTCACCAAAAATTAACTCTATGGCTTGAAATGTAATAAACTTACTTGAGCATGTAAGTTCCCTTTTTGGCTTCCAGGGAAATTACTTCGTTTGTGGGCCCAACTTGTTATTTTGGGATTTGATTCACAGGTGGATGGAGTTAGGAGTAGGAGTTATATGTTGATACTCCAATTATTAGGCTTTTGTCCATCTTTGACAAGAAAATGCCATTCAAATTGTAACACAGCGCAGCAAGGGGTTTGATTGAGAATGATTAGCCAAATATATTTGCGACTTCTTGTGTTGTTCATTCATGAAACTACTGCTGAAAAATGTCACTAATATTGTACGAGTTCTAGAAATTTGTGTCTAGGGAAATTAATGCCAAACAGAAATTTCACCTCTAATCATAGAGGTTTCCCAGATCTTAACCCTGTGAATTTCAGCCATAGGGCAGTTCTGAAATAGAGTATACAACAGCGGAGGAAAGTGATCAATATTTCAATCTCTAACAACTCAATCTTCTAGGCAATCCAAGGAGAAAAGATACCAATGTGTCTTGATAAGTTTCAGCCCTTCTAAGGCAACTTCTCATGCATAAACCAGATCTGAAAATTCACTTTTACAGCAGATATAACAGCAGCAAAACAGCCTTTAAATTTTTCAATGATGATAACAAATCACTCAACACAATTGCCCTTTTTCTTATGTCAAATCAGCAAGACATATATAGCTGTAAATAACAATACATGAAGAACATAAATTGCTAAAAATCACATCTGAAAATTGCACAAGTGTTGGACAGCTGAAAACTTCATTAATATGCTCAAGATGAAGTTAATGTACATACCATAGCCTTCTCTCAAGGCTAGTACAAACCACTAGCCCTCCAAAACCCTAGCTAGGGAAAAACAAGAAGAAACCTAGCTCAACCAAGGAACTCCAACAAGTCCTCCAAGTCTTCCTTCTCCCTATTGATCTTCATTTGTACTTGGTCTCTCTCTCTTGGAGTCATTAAGGTTTCTTGGTCTTCTTGGAGCATCTTGGAGCATCTTGAAGTCTAGGGTTTTATCTTCTTCACATTCACCAAGTACACCCTAGGGTTTTATCACAAAACCCTAATCTCAAACCTCCAAGGGATAAACCCCTGACCTTAGACTTCAAGATGCTCCAAGATGCTCCAAGAAGACCAAGAAACCTTAGTGACTCCAAGAGAGAGAGACCAAGTACAAATGAAGATCAATAGGGAGAAGGAAGACTAGAGCACACTCCTCCTCAAGATAACATCTCTACACAAGAGTGAAATATAATAAGAGTGTATAATGATATATAAGGACTCTCTCCTTCCTCTATATATACGAGAGGTAAGGGAGGCCAACAATACAATGTGGGCCCAAGCCCCTATAAGCAACCTATAATAAGCTCATGTAAGCCTACAAAAGTGAACTGCTCAACTCCAAGGGTGCATATGTCATGCTCCAAGGAGATGTGCAAAATACGAGCTCCAAGAAGGTGTATCTACTCAAGGTGTGTACACACCTCTCCATCCCAAACCACACAGACTCCATCCCTCCTCCTAACCATGTACTCTATTACCCCTCATGTTGTATGAGATCTTGTCCTC
>ML790239.1:434308-445645 GCA_009831015.1 Picea engelmannii
AATGGAGAGTTATGATAAAATGAGATCTTATGATCTCTTATTTATACAAAATGTCACTAATATAGTTTGTCTACATAATTAAGGGTAAACCACAAGACTAGGGGTCAACAACCCTAATATTGCCCCTTTTACAAACTAATATTTAACAATTCACTTTAATTTCACTTTTGCACAAAGAAAAACCCTAAAATGAAGGTGATGTCCCCCCTTAGGAGACATTTTGGAACTAGGAGAAAGTCGTTGGTGATGGAGTGTAGAAAGGCTTCCCAAAGCCACATGTCAAGCATCCAAGTGACTTCCTTCATTGTCAAAGCCTCAAGCCCCTTAAAATGTCCTTGTGCCAATCCATGTCAACCTCACCACCAAACCCTAACCCCCCTAGGTGACGTCATGCCTCTAAAGGTGACGTTTTTCCTCTCCTAGGCAAAACGTTTGGCATGTGGGGGCTAGGTTATGTCGTCCAAGTCATCTTCTAGGCCTTCATAGTTTGATCTCTCTCATCTGGCATGCGGGCCCTTGGCATCCACCTATGGGCTTCGAGCCCCATGGAAGCCCAAGCTAGGGTTGTTCTTCCAAAATTGTCCACCAAATAGGTCCTGCAAAGACAAATAAGCACGCCCTCCAAGGATCTCAAGTCATAACATTATGATAAGTGAATCCACTCAATAAATGAGCCACCTAAGCATGTGCATCAAAGATTACTATGTCAAACAATTAAGTGCTCAAAGACATTATGTGACTTGTCAAGTTTGAATATGGGAGGGTTGATAAGGTGTCCTATTGGGTAGATCTTGCCCTAGGTCAAAGAGAGCCCTGGGTCAAGGAGAGTTTCCAAGAGATCCCTCTCTATGCCATGCAAAGTGAGTGAAGTGGTTAGGGTTAAGACTCAATGGGCATGGGGTTCATGACATACAAGGGGTTGTAGTGTCTCATTCATGGGTGCCTTTGTAGAGGGTGTGTGGTACCTTCGTTTGCAATGCACTTTTTCCAAGCCCATTATTTTGCCATTCTTTATTTCTTTCATAAATTTAAGGACAAGTTGTAGGTCACTGCCCTGGCGTGGTGTCCAGATAATGACAGGGTCACCCACAAATACCTAGTGGAAATGAGAAGGTTGGCTCGTGATGAGACACTCTTTCTCTCAGCCATGCAACTGAGAGCCATTACCCTGGCTTGGTGACCAAATGATAGTAATGTCATACCACTTGATATTCATGGACATGATAGGTCGACTTGTGATGAGACCCTCCTATCCTCCAACTAACCTTTTAAGCATTCTTAATCATATTTCTTGTGGGTCCCCCTTTTCTCAGAGACCAGCGTTTCTTGGGTGATCCCTGGGCAAAGCATCTAAAAGGTTCATACATAGGCTTTTATCTTTTACCCAACATCAATCCCTCTGGGCCTTCAGCCCCTTCTTCCCATAGAATGAGGGACAACCCCTTCTTGGGTCAATACACTGTAAAATCCCAAGAGATAAGGAAATGGGGGAAATTAGTGATGAAAAGTGGTAAGTATGGTCGAGAACGGTACGAAGGCTCTTCAAGGGAGTTCCTAGTAGCAAACCCATCCCCAAGGAAAGCCACTTACTAGAGCACAATATCAACCAGGTAGGGAAAAAGGCATAATGTCCAAGCATATATCATGAAATCTAAAGCAATCTAAGATACAACATACTTAAATGCCTCAAGTATTGAAATGATGTTCACCATAATATTGACCTTTGTGGTGGATGCCATCTGAAAATCTACGACCTTTGTGGTGGTGAGAAGGGTCTTCATCTGTGCAAAAGGATATTGCTAGTCATGTGGCTTCTCGGCACTCCATATCTGCAACATGAGGGCCTTGAGACATAATCACCTTAGTTATCTACAAAATGGTGATAACAGGCTTTTCACTCAGATTTCTAAAGTATTTGACTTTGGAAATTAATTTTCACTTAAAGTAAATTTCTGGAATCTTCTAGAAGATTCGTGAGAAAAGAAAAAGAGTAATAAAAGGAGGTTGAAGGGGGTGAGAGGAAACACACTCATTGAGCAAAGAAGAGAGAGGTCGCCTGGTTGAGGAAGAGGCCAACTTGGCTGAGCAAAACAGGTTGTAAAGCAAGGTCGTACACCAGGCCGTACAACAGCTACAAAAGGGGCCGAACTAGGGGTCATACAACAGCAAAGGACAGGTCGTGTGAGGGTCGTATAGAGCAGAGTAGAGAGAGGTCATACAGGTCGATATTTTCTGGGCCGCACAAGGTCGTACTGAGGCTGTATAGGCTGAAAGAGATGGGTCATACAGCTTGTTCTGGCTAGGCCGATTTGCTAAGAAAAAGAGCAAAACTGCTGGAAGATTTTTTCTGTAAGAAATTTTGTTTTATTGTTGCTGTAATTATTTCCTTTGAAGCCAATAAAGCCCCTCTTTGTTGGTTTTCCACACACTCATTGAGCAAAGAAGAGAGAGGGTGCTTGGCTGAGGAAGAGGGCGACTTGGATGAGCAAAAGAGGTCGTAAAGCAAGGTTGTACAACAGCTACAAAGGGGACGAACTAGGGGTCGTACAGCAGCAAAGGACAGGTCATGTGAGGGTCGTACAGAGCCAAATAGAGAGAGGCAATACATGCCGATATTTTATGGGTCGTACAAGGTCGTACTGAGGCCGTACAAGTTGAAAGAGATGGGTCGTACAACTTGTTCTGGCTAGGCCGATTTGCTGAGAAAAAGAGCAAAATTGCTGAAAGAATTTTTCTGTAAGAAAATTTTGTTTTATTGTTGCTGTAATTATTTCCTCTGAAACCAATAAAGCCCCTCTTTGTTGGTTTTCCCGACGCTAGGGTTTCCATGGTAACTTTTGGTGTTTGTGTTTTTTTATGTGCTTAGTTTCTTAGGCTTCTCTTGTGCAAATTAATGGTTAAAACTCAACTGTAATATTTCTGCATAATTTCCAGAATTTATATCAGCAAATAATTATTTCTGGGTAGTTAAAATTATTGGCAATAATATTCTACATGTTGGGTTTGAAAAATTAACATGGTATCAGAGCTCAGCCACTGAATACAGAGAAGCCAAGTCGATTTTCAGGTGTACCAAGAGTAAAAATCAGCAAGGGATCGAACTGCCCAGGAGGCATGTGAGCTAGGGCAGCAGACAAAATGGCAAATGCGGGCTTGAGGTTCGAGGAAAGACTGGAAGGAGCTTCTAACTACAGTCCATGGAGAGAAACCATTGCTTTGGTGCTAGAAAAACAAGGATTATGGGAGTTTGTTGAAGGGACAGCAATACTTCCAGTTGATCCAACACAACAACCAACTCATCTCAGAAAGGATGTGAAGGAAAGAAGAATCATTATTGATGGAGTAAAGGACCACATCATTCCTCATCTGTCAGGAAAGAAGATAGCCAAGGACATGTGGGAAGCATTGACCAAATTGTACCAGTCAGATAACCACAGCAGAAAAATGTTGCCCAGAGCAAAACATAGGAACACCAAGATGGCTAGGGGAGATTATGTTGCAACCTACCTCACCAAGTTCACTCAGATTAGAGATTAGCTGGCAGCAGTTGGGGAGACCGTGGATGAGACTGAGCTAGTGAGGACAGCCTTGAATGGCTTCACCAAGCAGTGGGACATGTTTGTCCGAGGTGTAGTTGCACAGGAAAAGCTTCTCGATTGGGAGAGGTTGTGGGACGACTTCACCCAGGAGGAGCTGCAAGATAGGTCTTCACAGGCTATCCAGTCAAAGATTGAGGATGAGGAGAACCTTGCTCTAGCAGGAAAGGGAAAGTTCGGAGAGAAGAAAGGCTCCAATGGGGGTCAGACCTCAAAGGGAGAGAAGAGGAAGGAATTCAGCAAAGTTAAATGCTTTGCTTATCACAAACCAGGACACTTTGCCAGCCAGTTCCCAAACAAGAAGGGAAACAAGAAGTCACAGATGGCAGCTTCAACTTTAGTAGAAGTTGATGAGTTTGCAGCTAGATTTGAGAGTAAGTTTTCACTAAGCATGTCTTTCCAGTTCATCCAACAGTGGAGTCTGGTACATAGACAGTGGTGCCTCTAGTCACATGAGTGGAGTGCGGGATTACTTCTCTAGCTTGAAGGAAGAGGAGATGGACCTTTTTATTGAGATGGGAAATACTGCCAAGTGTCGGGCAGCAGGCCATAGGACAATAACATTTCAGAGGGAATCTGAGAAGCCATTGATGATGAGAGATGTGTTATATGTTCTAGGTATGACTAAGAACCTGATATTAGTTTCAGCCTTGGAGGATAGGGGTTATGTGG
This sequence comes from Picea engelmannii, assembly GCA_009831015.1. Classification (NCBI taxonomy): domain Eukaryota; kingdom Viridiplantae; phylum Streptophyta; class Pinopsida; order Pinales; family Pinaceae; genus Picea; species Picea engelmannii. Next base: position 438,577 of record ML790239.1, read on the forward strand.
TCTCAGTTCAGGATGGGAAAGTGTACATATGGCCCAAGGACTCTAAGACTGCCAAAGTGATTGGAGCCAGGAGAGAGAAGTCGTATAAGCTTCAGTTTGAGCCAACCCGAGCATTAGTGAGTAGCGCATGTGACATGGCAGAGTTGTGGCATAGGAGGATGGCACATTTTCATCATGGAGCACTCATAGTGCTCAAGGAGATAGTTGTTGAATTTTCATAAGAGATGATATTGTATATGAATGAATATGTTATTACAATGATGAGTGTTCTATATATAAAGAACATATGGTGTTTGTTGTCGCCTTTATACACACCTGGGTAACATGGAAAAAAATTTCAATCCACTCGATATGTCCTTGGGGGCAAGTTAGAGTTAAGGTGTTGTCACCTAATCCTCAACTCCTCCATCTAGGCCAACTCCTAGCGAAGCCAAGGGGGGTAGTCCCTAAAGAAAATAATCTACTGCTTAAAACTAAATCTAAGCAATTAGTGTTCTAGGAGTTTATTGCAAAAGACAATACATGAAGTAAATCTATTCTAAAAGCATATATCAATCAACCACAACAAGATACATAAAGAAATACTTGCATAAAAGGATACTTGAGATAACAAGATGCAAGTAAATTAGTAAATGCTTCAAGATAAATAACAAGTGCTTGATAAATAAAGCAAATGGCTTTGTGTAATGTAAAATGAGACCAGTGACTTAAAGCTATCGTGGGCAGTTATAGATCGCGTATTTTATTAGATTGTCTTTATTGATAGTAGGTTAATGAGATAAATTTTATTTGCAAAAAATAAATGTTTGAGAGCTAATCTAGATTTGGCCCTTCAGAGAACATCCCTAGAGTGGAGGTTGAGCATGCCAAATATCCAACAGGGAGAGTGTCCCTCTGATTTTTCACACAAACCCAAGAGAATGTGGGAGATTCGACAGAGAGAACCTAGATCTCAAAGTTCCCGCCAGATATCTTACACAAACTCTCTTATGTTTCCACTGAAACAATATTTCTTAAGGATTTCCCTATTAATCTATCTGCACTGACCAACCCAGCGTGTATGAAACTTACTCCCAGAAGATCGAGACAACCTCGCAACTGGAAGGGTCAGGAACAACACTGGGAGCTGAGGGGAAATGTTTATTTTAAACAAGTAAAAATGTTGAAAGGAAATGTTTTCTAATTACTAAGTCTTCACTAACCAGCCTCTTGCGAGGAGATGAGGAGACAATTTATTTCCAATTTTGAAATTGCATAAATGAAAGTTGCATCTAATCTAGCAATTAAAGTATTACTTCCCAAATTGAAATCTAATCTATGTGATTGTTGTTTTAAATTTTAAAGCAAGAGAAAGAACTAAAATGAAAAAATTGCTCTAAAAAAACCACCACACCAACCCCCCTAGGGGGAAACACAAAGTGAGGCCTCCCTTGGCTCACTTATTTTATTAATTCAGTTACAATGGTCTTTTGAAGAGACTTTGGATCTCTTTGAATAGAGATATGGATCCTTATAATGACGGATCGAGTTTTTTACAATGTACAAATATCTTAGGAAGTTGTATGGTGCTCCTGGAAGTCCCAAATGCTCCAAATCTGCCAAATTTTGGCAAAATCTCCCCTTGTTTATTCAATAACCTTCACAAAACAGCAAACAAAAGAGAGCAAAAGATGGCCAAAAACACTTTAAGAGTGTCTTTGGTTATTAGTAGAAATCCCAAAATATTTCTAAGTAAAAATATATGATAAACTAGCAAAAATGAAGTCTAAACTAGCTAAGAAAAGAGTCTTTTCTTGATGATATTACTTGTTGTCCCAAAACAGAAAGTAATTTCAACAAAGATTGCTCAAATTTGGAATTTAAACTCTTAAGATTGAAACTACCTTTAGCTTTAAAATGCTTCTTTAAAAAATGTCAAAAGATAGCAACTAGCAAGTTAGATCAAAATGAATATTTCTTTTGCAAAAGGAGATCTAAACTACTTGCTTTTAAAGCATACAAAATAATATGTGAATTCAACTTTTACATCAACAACCCTTTACTTTGTATGTACTTGAAGTAAGTAACCCAAAACAGAAATTTTAGAAAGTGAAAAAGAGAGGAAAGAAGTGCTTGGACTTTCTTGGAATCTTGGGCAATGGAGTCTTGTCGATGGATCAAAGAGGGACCATGTCCTCTTTTACATCTTGAAGAGAAAGGTAGGTGCAAGCAAGCCCAACCTCCTCTTCAAGTGTGAGAACCTGCAACACTTGGAGATCTCTTGCCAACAAATATTCGTAGAATGGTGCTACCTACATAAAATGCATCATAAAAACATAAACATTAAACTAAATGGATATATATTATAAAAAATCCAAATGTACATAAGCAATAAGATCATCAAGCAAGCTAGTTTTTCTAACCTTATCCTACTTGGAGATAGCTCCACTAGAAGGCCACTAACTAACAAATGAAACAACAACACAATAGCAAATTTTACCTCACAATATAGCACATGACATAGATGCTCCACACATGAAATTTGACAGTAGCCTCCAGAGTCCAAAGCCTTTTATTCCAATTCACAATGATGATACAATACAATGATACACAAGCAATCCTTCACTAGCTCCCTCTAGCTTAGCAATGAGAGGATGCTTTGTTTAAATAAGGAGAGGGGCGCACTTCCCAAGGAGGGAGGGTGCACCACTTGGAGGGGAAACCTTTGCCAAGTGTGAGAGATGGAGGTGCCACCTCTCTCCATACACCAACCATTCGACACTTGGGGAAAGAGAGTGGATTGGAGGGGCGCCACCTCTCAAAAGGTAGGCAGCCTCCTCTTGGAATGCGCCACCTCTCTCTAAGGGGGGCGCACCCTCTCCTCGAGATCTCTCCAATCCCAAGATTGCCACCCTTTAACTCCTCATTTATTTATTACTTAACTCAAATATGCTTTCCCTTGTCTACCACATAGGCTTTTAGGCTTTATTTCACTCAAAACATGTTTAAACATGTTTCCAACACTTTGCTAAAATTTAGCAATCCTGATTTTTTATGTCTTTTTTGGGTTTTGTGAGTAAAATTGATATTTTAGTGATTAAAATCACTAATTTCACTCACAAAAGTGGGTACTTTGGTAAAGTGGGTGCTCTAGGTTCAAAACTGAGCACCCCCAAGGCATATGAAGCCTCCTAATACCACTTTTTTATTAAAACCTCAAATTACAATTAAAAAATTATGTTTTACGGGAAATTTTTTATTAACTGAAAAAAATAAAAAATCGTAATGGGGACTTAGCACATTTCCATAAAACTCTAGGAGAATGTTTAGCATGGTAATCTACATTAGACACTAGGCTTAGAGGACCATGCTAAGGCCTAACCATGAGTATATACTCCAGCTTTGGAGAAATTGAGTGAAAAAACTCGTAAATTATAAATTGCTTGGACTGCAGAATATAATTAACAAGTAAAAAGAACACTCCAGAGTAACAACTCATGTTTAAGTCTTAGGTGGCTAAACCTTTTACAAAGTTCATCATGCAACATCTCTTATTACAATTCCCTGCAGGGTATGGAAATGTGGAAAAAGTTGGTCACATAGACCGGCTGAACTTCTGAACTCTGAATACTGAGCATTTGATTGCTCAAAACTTTGGCGACTCAACTGCAAGTCCAGCTAGTGCAACTCAGTGGATAACAGTGACCATGGTGACCATCCATGAAGAGATGCGTCCCTTGGGTAATAAATATATTTATACTTTATATTATATTATACATATAATATAAATATACTTTATATTTATACTTTATACTTTATTATATGTATTTATACTTTATATTATAAATCTATTATTACATTAATAATATTACAATTAATAATATTCTTTAATAATTAATAATCATATTATTAATTATTAATCTAGTAGAATGTATTTTCGATGCTGCCCAAACATCAACAATAGTGACAGGACTTCCAAGCTTTAGCACAAAGCATCATGAGGTATGCAAGGGATGTGCTATGGGGAAGTATACCAAGACAACCTTCCCAAACAGTGACAGCAGGACAGGAGGCATTCTTGATTTGATACTCAGACGTATGTGGGCCCATGTCATCACTATCCTTGAGTTGGTACGCGTATTATGTCACCTTCATCGATGATCATTCCAAGAAGACCAAGATCTATTTCATGAAGACTAAGGACGAGGTCTTCAATCGATTCCAAGAGTTCAAAGCTCTTGTGGAGAACAAGACAAGCAGAAAGATCAAGACACTGAGATCCAACAATGGAAGTGAGTATACCTCGAAGGGATTTTAAGGATTTATGTGCAGGTGTTGGGATAAAGAGCGAGTTGACTATTCCATACAACCCACAACAGAAGGGGGTGGCGAAAAGGAATAACAGGGCCATTGTTGGGGTTGCAATGTACGATCAGGATCTGCCTAGATTCTTATACGCAAAGGCTTGTAATACTGCAATCTACATACAGAACAGGAGTCCTCACAGAGTGTTGGGGAGGAAGACTCCTGAGGAGGTCTTCACAGGGAGGAGACCAGAGGTTGGACACTTCAGGATATTTGGATGCCTAATCTATTGTGATGTCCCCTCAAAGAAGAGGACGAACCTCGAGGCCACTACGAAGAAGAGGATGTTCGTTGGATATAGTGAGACTTCCAAGGCATACAAAGTCTACACTCCTTCCTTGAGGAAGACAGTGGTCAGGAGGGATGTGAAGTTTGAGGAGGACAGAGCCTTGAAGAAGGCTCATGATACTGGAGCAACAACAGCAGTAGGGGATCAAGAGCTAGAGACTCAAAAGACTAAGGATAGACAGGTTACAGGTGTAGGTACAAGTACAGGTGCAGGCACAGAAGATCAAACTGCATATCGGGATGAGGAGCAGGAGGCTCCTCTAGTACAGGACCCTCTTACTATTAGGAGGAGGAAGACCAGATGGGCAGAGCAGATCTTGAGAGAGGCATAGGAATACGTGGGTGCTTCACAGACTTTTGTTAGGGAGAGTAGAGCACCAAAGAGATTTTCCAGTTACATGGCTCTAATGAGTGAGTTGTTGGAGGCCGAACCTTCCATCTATGAGGAGGAATCACAGCAGCAGGTGTGGCGAGATGCCATGGTGGAAGAGTATGCTTCCATTATGAATAATGATGTATGGGAGGTTGTGCCCTAGCTAGAAGGGAAATCAGCAATTGGCTCAAGATGGATCTACAAGATGAAGCATGCTACTGATGGCAGTGTGGAGAAGTTCAAATCCCGGTTTGTGGCTAAGGGTTTCTCTCAAAAGGAGGGAATTGATTATGATGAGACATTCACCCCAGTGACGAGATACACTTTGATCAGGGTCGTGATCTCGATTGCAGCAAAGATGGGGTGGAAGATCCACCAGATGGACGTAAATACGGCCTTCCTTAATTGCATCATTGAGGAGGAAGTGTATATTGAGCAGCTAGAGGGTTTTGAGGTGTAGGGGAGAGATTCCCATGTTTGCAGATTGAATAGATGGGCTCAAGCAGGCTCCCAAGGCTTGGTACTCACGGATAGACAACTACTTGCAGGGGATGGGCTTCACCAAGAGTGAGGCAGACTCCAACCTCTATTGCATCATAGTTGGAGGTGGGCCACTCATTCTTGTCTTGTATGTGGACGACCTGTTTCTCACAAGTTCAGAGAGGCTCATAGCGGAGTGTAAGAGGGACCTTGCTTCAGAGTATGAGATGAAGGATTTGGGGTTGATGCACTACTTTATGGGGTTAGAGGTGTGGCAGCGAGATGGTCAAAATTTCCTTGGACAGGGGAAGTATGGAGTGGAGATTCTGATGAGATTTGGGATGCAGGACTACAGGCCTATGTCCACGCCCATGGTGACTGTTATCCACCAAGTTGCACTAGGGTGAATTTCCAGCGAGCCGCCAAAGATTGAACATTATTGTTCAAAATTCAGAGTTCAGAAATTCAGTCGGTCGTAAAGACCACCCTGTTACTCTACATTTTCCATAAAAAATTGTAATAAGAGGTGTTTGCATGATGAACTTGTAAAAGGTCTTAGCCACCTTAAGTCCTAAGCATGAGTTATACTCTGGAGTGTTTTTTCACTTACTAATTATATTTTNCCGTTTTCAGGCGATTTATAATTTATGAGTTTTTTCACTCAATCCCTCCAGAGCTGGAGTATATGCTCATGGTTAGGCTTGAGCATGGATCTAAGCCTAGTGTCTAATGTATATTACCATGCTAAACATCCTCCTAGAGTCTTTGGAAATGTATTAAGTCCCCCCTAGGATTTTTAATTTTTTTCAGTTAATTAAAAAATTGGCAGAATTCGGCAATTTTTAATTAAAAAATAAAGATACATTAAAAAAGTGGTATTTGGGCACCAAATAGGCCATGGGAATGCTCATTTTTGGACCTAGAGCACCCATGTTACCTAATTACCCACTTACTTGAGTAAAATTAGTGATTTTCATCACTCAAAATTGATTTTACTCTCAAAAACCCAAAAAGGTCATTTTAATTCAATAAAAATCAGCCAAGTCAAAAATAAAAAGATATGTGGGGACAAGATTGGAGACGAATTAAAGGCAAAAGTCAAGCAAGGAGTCAAAGGGAGACAAACCCACCTTGATTGAGGATTAATTAGTGATTGGGTTTTAGATTTGAAGCACATGTCTATTGTGAGGTGCGCCCCTCTTGGAGAGGTGGCGCACCCTTGAGGTGGCAGCCCACACTCTCAAGAGGTAGCGCACCCTCCTTTCCCCTTGAGCATTGGTTTGATATTTGTTGAGTATGGGAGAGGTGGCAGCCCTCATCCCACACTTGGCAGCCCTCCTCTCAACACATGGTGCGCCCTCCTTGAAGATGCCATGCGCCCTCCTCTTTGGGAACTCCACCCATTTGTGTATAAGTATGAGAGCTCTCTCCATTTGATGTGAGTTGGAGCTTGGGGATTGCTATTTGTAGTTGTACTATTGTAATACTTTCCATTTGGAATAAAAAGACTTTGGAGGTCAACTTGGTGTGGATCTCATGTGTGGATGCTCATTGTCATGTACTAATCTATGAGGTGAAATTGTT
>ML790239.1:455190-468340 GCA_009831015.1 Picea engelmannii
AACATGCATATTTGTGCTACTTGTAGATGAATACTACATTATTATGAAGTTAGAAATGCCATCCATAGTATATTAATGATTATATTGAAACTTTGAAAGAAAGCATTATGAATAAACAAGCAAGAACATTTAAATGACAAACAATGTTCCACCTTCACTTAGATTGGGATCCACATCATTAGTATCATCCTTCATCCTTTGCCTCTTGTCTACCCTTTGCTTCTACCTCGATCCTCTAGGGACATCAGTCGACACCACCCAATTTTGAGGAAACTACCTAATCCTAGCCTTAAAATATGGTAGAAAAAGCTTAACATGCTTAATCAATGATTCTGGTTCAAGTGAAGGGTACATTTTTGCTAAGGTCATGACAAAGGAGATTAACAATCAACACCACTAACATTGGGGTACATAAAGGGCATGGTACTTTGATTAAATGCCAATCACATACCCTCATACGTGATAGAATCCAATGAAAACACTGCAATCCCATCAATCCTGAAATCCTGAACACTGTTAAGTCTGTTGAATTTTGAATGTTACATGAAACTCTACTTTCTCCATATGAAATCCGATGAGGTTGGAACCACTCTCAAACATCCTAAAACAATTAATGGTAATGTCAAAAATTTAAGTAGAAGGATAAAATTGAAAGATAAAGGAAATGTCATTCTTAAACATTACCATTAGGGAATGTCTAGGGAGGGTGCTCCCAGGCTCCGGGAGCATCCCAGGGAGCGTGACACTCTCGAATTGGCAAGGAGCGTCCGAGATCGCCCCGGAGTGCACTCCCTGGACGCTCCCGCTCAAAGCGCACTCCGGAGCTTGGGAGCATGTGGGGGGGGGGTGCTCCCGGTAACCTTGTTATAATGTTTAACCCCTTTCAATCTATCTGGAAAGTTAGGGTTGCATCGCCTTGAGGTGGACAGTTCTTAATAGTCTACCATCTAATGTACAACTTCATCTCTCAAGTATAAGTAACAACCAACGTATATATGTCATCAAGGAGATAAAACCATGCATGCTTTTTATGATGCAAAGTGACCCAGTGCTCTATGTTGATGAACTCCAACAAAATACTCAATGTTTTTTGTTGGATCATTTTATATAAGGGCGGTAGTTTTAGGCATAGTTACCATACTCGTGAGTGTTGGGGAATATGAAAATGTGGAATTTGGTTGAATAATCGACTCCATACTTAGCATACTTGTATTCACTAAGTAATAGATGATTAATACTCGACGTGCACATTATGGTGAGTGTTATCGCTTAGATTCTCCCTAGAGGAAAAGTCCAACCTCTCCAAGGGGAAAACCTAAGGACACTACAGGAAAGCTATCCATTGTCACCTCGACAGCCTTGCCCCACACTTCTAGGTTCGAATGATAGTTTCCTACCTAAGGGGGGAATCCCAAAACTAGATCCTAAGCCTATTGTTTAAGTACAAGTGAGCAAAGATGGCTAGGATTTATTTTATGCAAGCGAAAAATGATCAAAAGCTTGTTTCTCCAAATGATGAATATTGCTCAACTGTTTATCATGCATTTAAGTTTTATTCCGTGATCAATTAGACTCAAATGTTTGTGAAACCATAGACATTCTAGGAAAGACCCAAAAAGAAGAAAAAAAAGGCTCTAGACAAAGGTGTCCCTTATGCTACAGCCCTCAAATATACCTGTAGGCTCGAACACCCACGGTATGAGAGGGTAATCTTCCTGAATGTTGTTTTCGGTGCACTGTAACAATCTGGCAGTTGAATGGTTGGTCTCAAGATGCCTAGGGGACTTCTGATATACTCAAAGGTACGTGGAAGAAATCTTCGGGTTCAGGTGTTGTCTAATGTTAGATTTTCTTAAATTTTCAGTAGCAATAGATTTACCAGAGTATTTTGTTCTTCCTTTAACATTCAACAACCATAAACAAAAAATATTAGCAGGATCTAGAAGCAAATAGACAAGCACAAGAAGACACAAATATTTATCCTAGGAAAACCCCAAACTCCGGGAAAAACCCATCCAAGTTTTCTTAGAGAGAATGTTTCTGATAACACAATACAACCATGAACAAGTTCTATTCACAAGAGAAAAACCAACAATGAAGAAACCTTGATAATAAGTACTTATCTCTTCTTCTTGTCAAACCCTAACAAGGGTAGACAACTGAGTCACCTCACAACCCTAGCGCAACTCTTCTAGAGGTATCGCAAAAGAGAAACCACCAAGAACCCCAGTTGCAGCATCTCCTAGGGTTGCCTCAAACTTGCGCCTCCTTTTCCTTACTAAGATGAGCCTTTATTTATACTAGTTCAATCACTTTATTGGGGTCGACTTCTCTTCCTGGAAATTCTATTTTTCCTTTATTATTTTTCCAGTGGGGCCGACTTCTCTTCTAGAGCCTTCAATATTACTTTATTGTTTTCCTGTGGGGTCGACTTCTCTTCTGTGATCTTCTATTTCTTCCTGGGGGCTTCTTCAACTTGTTCAATGGTCTTCCTTTGACTTCTTGGAATCTTCCTCTCTAAGAAAAGTTGTCTAGGAGGGAATACCTCCTGTTGCTATAAAACATCAACATCTAATGCAATACTACTCGAGTGGGTACCAGCAGGGGTTACCAGGAGTTCCAACAAGGAGAGACAAAGCTCAAGCCTCCTGATCTCATGAATACCCCTACGTGTATTGATCCCAAACTGTAGTTTTAAATGCTCAACGATATCTCCCTGTCGTTATTTATAGATCGCAGGTCACGTCTCTAGCCTAGATTACTAAGGGTCTTGCCCAGAATCATGACAACCATCGTTATTGCTTGCATTAAAAAAAATGAAGTCCTCAAATAAAAATGGCGTTGACATCAATGTACTTCCAATGCTCATGTACCAACAAAATTTCTAGGTTCGAGATTCAAAGTAAGTTATGTTCAAAATTCTCCAGGTAATCAAACACACTACTTACAATTACCAATGATCTAAAGTATCAAGTCTTCAAAGTAAAGTTTGGTTTACCATGCATATGTTAAAATCAAAATTTATTAATGAACAAAGCTCAAAGTGTAATATCAATGTAGATCTCACCAAACACCAAGGTTACTTTTCAAAGAGAGAGGGAGCATGCAATAATTAACTACACATCATTTGGCATAAAAATATAATGTTTAAACAACAGAAGTATCGACCACATTTGCATTTATTTCCAATTTGTGAGAGTAAGCCAATAATCGATGTCAACTCATGAAATATTCCAAAGGCAATTTTTTTAAGTAGAATGTGACGCATCATTCATAAAATCGAATTCATTAAACCGTATGTATCAAATGTGAAACATTTCCAAATTATCGTAAGGCAAAAATGTGTTACATTCAAATGGTGAACCCATAGTAAGTTAAAACAATGTTAATTTAAATCTGAGTCGTGAACTGTATGATCAACACAGAGAAAGGTCGCGCCAGGTTTTAAAATGAAAATATAGCATCAAACAGAGAAACACCTTAGTTATGCAGGTCGCAATTTTTACTGGCGAGAGAATTGGATCGAGGGTTTTGCACAATCGTCGATATCAATGTCAAATCCGATATGGATAAGGAAAGGCACGACTTCCGCCAAGCAAAGAACTCACCACTTCTGACAAATCGCGATTTATTTAGCGAGGGCTTTCAGACGAAGGCGATTACAGTGGACGAGAGCGTCAGGTCAAGGGGTTTGCAATCGTTGGTGCTTAAGCGATCAGTCATGTGATTAGATAAAATCGGAACAGTAATCAAGCGATGGGAAAATCAACAAATATATAAAGGATCTGCTAGGCGAATCGGCCTAGGATTAAAGTCAAATAATAAATTCGATATGCAGAAACCCCAAACCTCTGTGGTCCGATTTGAAATCCTACGCAAGGATAAACACTTTAATTTGATGAACTCGACCCCGACGAACTCGGGAGGATGGTTAACGAATATGGATTCGAGAGATCCGCTGGAAGGGTTATAAAATTTGCGCTAGATATTGTGGAAAATCGCACCACCAGTGATCAAATTTGTACCATATTTTGAGCCCAACAATTCGAAACCCTAAGAATTTTTTTTATTTTTTAAGTTATTATGAAATGTCCCGAGTCTTTTTAGGGCATGATATCCAGATCTATACAAAATAAGGCAATAAAATGCTAGATTTAAACCCCAAATAGGAGATAGATTCTAGATGGAGATAGTTTGTGAGGTCAACCTTCAAAACAAAGTAAACCAGATCTAGAGTCCAGCCGATGCTAACCCTGTAAAATAGTAACTGGAAGACAGATTAGCATAAGAAAATCTAGATGAAAGATGAATCAATGAAGCTCAAAATAATAAAAAAATTGACAGGAAACATTTAAAGGGGTTTTGATCGAAAAAAAAAATGAAGGAAAAAGGGCTTGCCATTGAGCCATGGGGTCAAGATCAACTAGGTTTTCTGAAATAAATCATGTGCTAGTGTTTTCCCTCACCATTGGCTCGGGGAAGAGCACTAGATCTAAAAGGATGGGCATATACTAAGGGGATTGAATCAATCATAAGAAAACAATTAAATGTGAAGATAGTATTCATAAACAATTTAGATCTAGTGAAGCAAAATTTTACAGTCTTTCCTTTAGATAAATCCAAATCATAAAAGAAAATTTGAGCGGAGGGTTAAATCTACCACCTAGGAAAAAGTTTCTCCTTTACTATTCTCCAAAAATAATTCACCCCTTTACAAATGAGAGGCCCTCCCCTTTTATAGATAAAGAGGAGGCATGAAACCACTTACAAAAACCATGGGTAAAAAATAATACCATGGGTAGAATTAAAAACCATGAGCAAAATACTATTTTAGATGTGCTCTTATAATAGAAATATGAGTTTCTCCTTCAATAAGGTCAGATAATGATTTTCATGGTGCACACCATTTAGGAAAGGGTCAAAGTGGACAAATAAGCCCAACATCTTACTTTATTGATGAAATAAATCACGTGTCAAATCAAAATTCGCCCTTCCACTTAAGTTGTGAATTATGCATGTGCTCAAATAGGAAAAGGGTGTTCCATGTGTCCAATAGGTCCAATGTTACTCCAATGTGTAATATTTACCAAGAATGATGGGTCTATCTTCTTAGAAAATCACTAATTTATAGCTCCAAGTGACAATTTCCTAGTAAACATAACATTTGGATTTAATTTTGACACTTGCCTAAGTTTTACCTAGGGAAACATTGTTAATAATTTTAAATAAGCCCACTCCTAAGGAAAACCATATTTCCTAAGTTTTTTAGGGGGATGATAGGCAAATAGCGAGATTAGTGATGAAAGGAAAAGGGGGAAAGTTCATGTGATGACTCTCAAAGTCGTAGACATGCATAGGCCACTTTTTTAGCCCTTTTGTATCTTTTAGCTTTATTTAGCTAGGTGTTTTCTTTATAGTAGCCTTCTAGAGGGAGCCTTTACTATTTCCGTCAGCACACACTTCCCCTTTCTTTTAATTTTTTCTTAGTCCTTTTTTGCTTTAGATAGGAATTTTGTTCTTAGGACTATGAAAAGGGGGCAGGCCATAGGGAAGTAGTTTGTATTTTATTTTCTTTCTTCGACTTTGCTCTTCGCCTCTTAGCCTTTGTGGCTTTGTTTGATTTAGGCTTTTTCTTTGATTTTGACCTTTCCTTTTAACCTTTTAGTAGTCATACATGATGGGATGCAACTATTTTTTTATCATGGATGGAAATGAGTGATATTTAGGGAGATGGAAAATGCTTAGTATGGTTGGGATGTGGATTGTGTTATCCAGTCTAAATACTTAGTAGTATGAGTCATTTTATAAGAGAGACATACTTCTAACCAAAAACATGTTTCCCATGGTAAAACGACGCAAGTGAAAACTTTGTATGATATGACATCCTAGTCAACCGTCGTAAGGTAACCACAACTTCATGACAACCCAGGGAATTATATCATCATATCTAAACAAATATTATACATGGAGTATCTATGGAGTGACTTGGACCATCAAGGTGTATCTGAGCATCTGAAATAAGCACATCATGGTTCATCAATCCGGCATCATGTCATAAATTAGAGAATAGAATGGACAGACTCTGGAACTGGTCAGAGATGAATGAAAGCTCATGTAGGCGGGTACATGATACTGTTGTAAAGGTATCCAAAGGCTGCTACCCTTGAGAGGGTAACATTTGGCTCCTACTCGAGGACACGCACTCCATGCAAGAGTGTATGAGAACCTCGGACTTTTCGCAAACCTGTGACCTACACACACTATGGAAACAACAAAGAATGTAAAATTCTGGGGTGAATCTACTACCCCAATTAGATAAAATGAAAACGACTACTACATCAAATCAAATTTTCTAACTAAGGAAACTAAATGCAAGCATTTGCATCACGCAAATCAGGCAAGTGCGGGAAAGTGCTTAGTAAACACACAAAATGAAAAGCAGCCATGCATGGAAAGAAAAAGCATTCTAATCTACTGCTCAGAGAGCTTATTCTTTTTCCTAAGCTAACCGACACTAAGCACCATCAGGGTAGTAACGCTTGAGGGTTTCACCATTTATTGGCAGTGGCAACTTAGCTCCATCTAGATGGCTAAGATAAAAAGAATTTGTCCCTGCTACACTTTCTATTATGAATGGTCCCCTCCAAAGAGAATCAAACTTCCCATGTTTTCCAAGTTTCTCCTTAAGTTTGTCCCACATTAAAACAATATCACCCCTTTCAAGGTTGCTCACTTTAGGACCCCTTCTTGTATGACCTTGATCTTCATTTCTAATCTTAAACAGACAAGAGATTATTCTTTCTCTTTGGTTCTAATCTCATATTCCTAATCCCTGAATGAAATAGACCAATTCTTCAGAGGGGTTTTCTTTTTGGCCCTATAAGCCCTCTTTGATTCACCTTGACTCCATTGCCCTTGTTGGATTTAGCACTGATCTCTACTTCCATCACCTCTTTTATATTCCAAAAATACCAAAAACATTGTTTTACTAAAGCTACATTGTTTTGTTGTTGTTATATCCACTGTAAAATTGAATTTTCAGATCTGGTTTATGCATGATAAGTTGCCATAGAAGGGCTGAAATTTATCAAGACACATTGGTATCTTTTCTCCTTGTATTGCCTAGAAGATTGGGTTGTTAGAGATTGAAATATTTATTATTGATCACTTTCCACTGTTGTTTTATACTATATTTCAAAACAGCCCTAACGCTGAAATTCACAGGGTTAAGATCTGGGAAACCTCTATAATTAGAGATGAAATTTCTGTTTTGCATTAATTGCCCTAGAAGCAGAAATTTCTAGAGAGTTATTAGGTTACTGCTAGGTAGCTCTTGAGGTTCTTCCTAGAGCTTTAGATGTTCCCTATTAGTTTTAGTTTAACTTAGTGCTTGACACAACACAGCATTCTAATGGTATGGTGAGGAAAAAATCATTTCTGCTATACACGATAGATGTCAGTGGGATAGTGATCCATGCCTAGTCCCTACTCAGATACATATTTAGTGCAAGAGTCGATCCTATTTAGTGCAAGAGTCGATCCTATGTGGCCATGTCTTATAATTTCAAAATCTCCACATTGCACCTGTATTATGGACCAAATTCTAAAATTGTAGTACAAAGATATTAATTTACTCAAATGATAACTTGTAATTCATTCAGTCACATATTTGAAACATAGCACCACAAACATGACTATTTGGGTAAAATAAAAGAAAAATAATTGAATAATAGAAAAAGGAAAAAATTTACTTTGTAAAAGATTGAAGTTGGCCTTTCAATGAATCTGGAGCAACTTCAAGGAGAGGCTGTGAAACACAAGAAACAAGGAAATTTGTGCTTCAATTAATTTCTGAGAAAAGGAAGCATAATAGTTTATAAACATTTCTTTAGTAATAGTAAAAAATAAGTGAACATATTTCATTTCCAAAGCAAGTGAGCACAAGTACTACAAAACAAGATGTTTGAATTGACAAATAAACACAATTTGAGATGGACAGAGGCACAAATATCAAATAGATGCACAGGATAGAGGAGTAATTTTTGAGGCAGATAGATTGCACAAGACCGAGGCACAAATTTTTAGACAGTCAGAGGCGTCAACGGGGCCAATTTTCAAGGCAAACCTTACCATGCATAAATCCCTAGGGAGATGAAAAAAAACATGCAGTCAAGAGGCAAATTCCTAAGGCACAAAGAAATATGCAAGAGACAGGCACAGATCCAAGGTGTAGTGCACATTTTAACGCGCAGGCGAGAAGGCCCAAATCCCAAGCTATAGCTCATAGGAAAATGCACTGCCAAGAAAATTACAGATATTTGCTGATGTTGTAAGCTTTCTTTTAAATTTTATATAACGCATTTATTACACAAAATTGATTTATGCAGTAAGGGTAGCATGGACAGAAAAAAAATTGTATCAGGCCATCAATTATTTGGTAGGACAGTGGCAATATCAAGTTGGTGCAGTGTTGGGTTGGTGCAACAACAAGCAATCATTGAACAGATCTATGTGGAGGTCATTTTAAAATTTCTGCCATTCTGAGGTGGGTAGACTTTTATCAATGCTTGGTATTTTAAAACACAATGGCGATGATCGCTAATCTCCCTGATCTTATGCTCAACCCCTCTCAAAAATTTAATGTACATAATTTTAACATATGGAAGAAGAGAATGATTGTGGATTTCTAGTACAGGTTTTTTCTTGAGCAGCAAGAAGAATTCGATGCAAAGAATAGAGAATTAAGCATGCCAATAATTGTCCATGACAGATGATATGCTCCCACAAGTGAAAGATGCGTAGAATGCTTACATGTGTGGACGAGCTTGAAGGAGATGCACCAAACTTCCGAGAAAGGTAGGGATTTTCACACCAGACTTCCAAGAACATAGAGCAAAGCTGATTTGGAGGGAAAAAGTTGAGAGAAAAAGGCCCAAGTAGTACTACAGAACTCTAGAGGATGTGCCATGGGAGGAACTTCCTCAACCAAGTTAAGAATGGGCAAGCAGAACACAAAAAAGAGAAGGCCGGCAACATGTGTATTTTTCTTTATCTGTATGTCTTGATGATCAAGATGTTAAAACTTCAACCCCGGGTAAATTACTTCCTTATGTTCTCAAGCAAAAAAAATTACTTGCTGAATTTTTAGACAGAAAATTCAAAGCACAGAATAATTACACACTGGCTGGAAATTAACTGGAAATTAAACAGCTCCCCTTATGGGGTGTTGGGGATGCAAACCCCGAGGAACCCCATCCCCGAGGATGATATTAATGCCAATAAATTGGCTACAGGAACAAGGCAGGGGCCCAAGACTGAGGAGGGAATACCAGCCGGTATTTTACGTCCTCATTTATTGATCAGCGGTGAACCCAAGAGAGCAAGGACTCCTGGCCAGGTGGTCTCCCACAGATCAACTAACAACATGCATGGCAATGGGTCCAGTCAGCTCAGCCACATGGATGAAGAATTAATCGGTCATAACTTTGCATACTTAGGCTGAGTCTCGGCATTCTCCAAACAAGCTTAGTCTTAAGTATGAAGAACAAGGCCTCGCAAAGAATGGACTCCACGCAGAGTAGAGGCTCGACAGAAGTTCAGTATTCTCAGGTTCCTCCGGTAATTGATAGCATAGCTCTTGTTAGGAATCAAAGTCCTCTCTACGGCGATTGGCGGCCATCTCATCCTATAACACAGATTTACCATCCTGCTCTTTGTACTATTGTTCGAGCCATCAAGGTTATCCCAGAGGATACCGCCACGACTCTGAGTCCCCGTAGTTTCCTCTTCTCATCAAGGCGACGAAGAGAGTTTGGTCTCAAGGGTGCAGCAGGAAGCTTATAACGTGGCAATTAATTACCAGAAGAACACTACTTAGCGCTTCCAAAGACATCTAGATGAGGTCGAAGTTGAGGTCAGTATGGAGCGTGATATGATGACGGACTCAGAGGTAGCAGAGACGACAATTCGATGGGTTTCGGACGTGAGAACAACCCGAGCTCGGGAGACCAGGTACTGGAAAACAGTAGAACTCTACTGGCACATTAAAACTTTCATGGGACAGATGCTCCAGACAAGGGAAGATGCCCAGAATACTATCCAACTGCAACTCGACGGCCTCCACCTGATGATCTGGGAAATTCTCTCACACCTTTCCTCCTTCCTTCCGCCACCAACACTCTGTCGGAGTCTGTCGGTCTCAATCCCTGCTCGCAATGTGCAACCTGGTCATGGCCACCTCCAGGAAGACAATCCCCAGGGCACTTCAGCGGAGCCTCACGCTCCTTGATTTGTAGGTACCTCTTAGTTTTCTTGAATGTCTTATAATAGAAGAGAAAGACCTATTGATCCATACTACAATTATCCTAAAGTTTACATTGGGTCTCTAGTTTTTAAGTATTTTTGGAAAAACTTTAAACAATTTATATGGACTGATGACCTACTCCTCTACTGTTGGTCTGGTTTCCCAAGCGACAGGCCAGCAGCAAGGAATTTTTTCCTATATGATATTTTGATAAATTAATAGAATTTTGCCTGTGAATTTACAAAAAAGAAAACTGGAAATTAAACAGTGGAAGCAAAAATAAATTCTCAATTACACAGACAAACTTTTACTGCCCTTCAAATTAGTTTTTCATTCATTTAATCAAAACTTACAAGGGCTTCCCACACTGGGAAAATCGGCCTATTACATCCCGAGGAGGTACATTATGTTTTTATTGACTACATTATTGTAAGTCCAGGAAGATGCAAGTTAAAATCCTTGTAGGCCATGTGGATGGTTGTGTATATGGACTCCTAGGCCTTCATGGTCGACCATGCTCGGTCCTTCTAGTCCCTGTTNCCCCCCCCCCCCCCACCATGCCTAGGGGTAACTAGACGATATCATGTCTCATGGCCCGCAATGGAGACAATGATCCTGACCATGATGATGATTAGCATGTCCATAGATGTCAGCCCAACAGCCCCCCTCAAATTGCCTCTAACAGCTACAGATCAACCAAGCTCATCACATCCAAACAACTTAGTGTATGGGAGATGGTAAGCCAGCATCACCATGAGGTATGTTAGTCCTTCTTTCATGCAAAGTTTTGTGCTTAATTTACTGGGCATGTGGATGAGGATCATTGATTGAAGTTGGATAATGGATCATTGGCTTGGGAAGTGATGGGAAGTGATGTTGGTTGCCTTGTTTCACCTTGGTGGTCAGCTTCTATGCCCTAGTCCCGTGTTGTCACCGCCTAGCGAAAAGGTGTACTACCGGGGGCCCTCACAAGGGTAATGTCCCATTCCCCACTGTTGCCGCCAAATCCACACCTCGGATCATGTGGAAGAAATCTTCAATCCACTAGGTGTGGCCTTGGGGGCAAGTCTCGAGTCAGGTAGTTTTCACCTGACACTCGACTCCTCCGTCTAGGCTAACTCCTAGCGAAGCCAAGGGGGGTAGTCCCTAAAAGAGAATATAAGTCTTGAACTACAAATAAGCACAATTATTGTTCTAGGAGTTAAATGAAATACACAAGAAAAGTACAACTATTCTAACAACATATATGACACATAAATGGAAATCCTTATGCTAGAGATATTAAGCCCATAAAGTACTCGAACATAAATGATATAGTTTGAAAGCAGATACAAGTGCTTGAAAGTAAATAAAGATAAGCAATATAATAGACCAGTGCCAATAATGTAAAAATGTTTGCTGAAAGAATGTGTTGCAAGTGCTCTTGGTAAATTTTATTATTAAGGGTTATTACTTGAATTAATGGGTTTATTTAGTGAAGTGGCTTGATATTGCAAGTCCACTTTGTGAATGTTAAATTGTAAATGTGAAACAGAAAAGTAAAATCTAATCAAGATTTGTCCCTTTAGCAGTGATCCCTTGAAGGGTACAAGTAGGATTGCAAGGAGTTCCAACGGGGAGAGAACCTAGATCTCAAAGTTTCCCCTTGAATTCACAAGTCAATCCGCAAGTATGGTTCCCTTTTAGCGATAATTATTAAAATATTGTACTAATTAAAACTACTCTGCACTGACCAGTTCTCGTTCTGATGGACTTCCCAGATCAAGCAAAGCTCGCAAGGGGCCAAAGCATAGTAGGGTTTGTTGACCGCCTATTCAACTAGGGGGTCAACTCCATGTGCCATGAAGATATGCATCATCAGATGCTAATATGTCAAAGACAGTTTGGTTCTACTGGGCAATTTATGCCTCCAACACACTTTTTTGTAAACAGAATTTCCGCAACCCTGCGTGGGTTAATAATGTAATAGGTTTGCATGGGTCATAGTTAGGTCAGTTACCTTGGGATTTCATCATTAGGAGAGTTCCTTTCATCGAGGGTTTTTTATCCTCAGGTTATCAATTGGGCTTTTCAGCCTTATTAATTTCCCTTGAGTTTTTTCCTCCCACCAGCAATAATTCCTCCAAAGTGGTGAAAGGCATTCTAATGGGATTATCCTCTGGTAACTATTGTTTAGGAATGATGTAAATGACCATGTATGACATCTTAGAAAGTTTCGCGGAATTCTGCCGAGTCTAGATAGGTTTTTTTTAATTAATTAAATTAATTAAATTTTCCTAAGGTTGAAGGTTTAATTATTTAATTAATTAATTGTTTTTGAGCAAATATTGTAAAAACTAGGTCTTTGGGCTTTTGCTAGGGGTATTTGTGCTCAAAAGAAATGGAATGAGACCCCCTACACCCTTGGACCAAGTTTCAGCTCAGTTGGACAACTTTTGCTTGGTGCTTGTCCACCAGTAGTCTCAGTCAGTCAAAACAGCAATTTTAATTGCTAAGTCATGACATAGGTAAAATGTCATTTTCGTAATTTATAAGCAAATGGATGGAAGTAATGATGGAAGAGGTGAGAGAGATTTTTACTAACCTTTTCCAACCCTCACATCACCCCCTCACCTAGCCATTAAGAAAAAATGTCAATTTTCCTAGAATGGTGTGCCTCCCTTCTAGAAAGTCTCCAAAAAGTGAAAAAATAATTAAAAAAATGATGGGAGACTTATTATATCCCTTGGTGTGCCTCCCTAAACCCTACAACTCATCATTTCACTTATCAAAGCCTTGCCAACTCACTCCAACTCATTTCCACTTCATCCATCCATGCCAAAACCCTAACTTACCAAAACCCTAAAA
>ML790240.1:15377-40949 GCA_009831015.1 Picea engelmannii
CTTCAACTTTGTATAGTAGGTCAGTGTAATGTCTTTGAGCTATTAGATGATTGCTAGGGGTTTTATGCATGTATTTGATAAATTTAATGATGAGATATGATTGACATTGCTATGATCCCAAGGACTAATGAGCCCATGGAGGGAAAAGTTTTTGATGTGCAGGACCATACCCGATGGACAGGTACCAATGGACCAGTACACACGAGGATGTGATTATCTCGGACCTCCATGGGGCTGAAGAGCCCATCAGATGGTTGTTGGGATGGCAGAGATAGGACAACGTTATGATGAGCCTTTGCACATGAAGAAAGAAGGACGTTTCACCCAGGACACTTTGGCTGATCCCGACCTAGGGGGGATCACCCACTTCAGATGGAACGTTTTCCCCTTGATGGACAGGACGTCACCTAGGAGAGTTGGACATTATCTTGAGCGTGTGGCAGTGTGTTGAGGTTATTGGCACGTGTGGCAGCTTGGAGGAGCCCTAGAAGGGATAACGTCTCACTTCTGGATGTTGGATATGCCCAAAAGAGGCCAACATCTCCCTCAGAAGAGCTTGACGTCCCACCTTTTGCTCATTTTATGTCATTTATCTAGCATTTAATGTAAAAACAGTGTAAATTTTGTAGTCATCCTTGTCGGTTGTTTTAAGGACCTATTTTGTAATTAAAAGGTCATGGATTGGTATATATTGAGGACGTTTTTCCCTCATTTGGACAAAACACAACTCACTCTCTTGTGAGATACTATCTTTTAGCCTTTTGTTTGGTATTTTTGGTGTTTCAAGTGAGGCACAACTCTTCTTGGAGGATTTCTCTTGGCATATATGGTGTTTCTCTCAAGGAAGGTTTACAACTAGGGTTTGATTATGCATTCTTCATGATATGTAAGTGAATTTTTCATGCAAAACTTCTTAAGTGAATGGTTGTAGGCTTAATTTCTTACATTTTCTATTATATTGTTGAATCTTGAAACCCTAGGTAGCAAGCACACAAGTAGGTCATTGTTATATGTCCCCTTGATTGAGAAATTTTTTTAGCCATTGATGAAGGAAGATATAGCCTAGTCGTTGCTACACTTTTCTCCCTTTTTCTGAGCTAGCGTTGAAGTTATAGGTTGAAAAGAGGAGACGTCCTAGGCCTAGTTGAATCTACACCTAGGGTTTCAACCTTCTAGGGTTTGAAAGCCTTGCCCATGCAACATTTTCTCCCTTAAATCTGTACTTTGAAGCTAGCCGTTTTTCCAAGTGTATTTAGAGAAAGAGGAAGGAGCATGAGGCCTTGCTTAAGAAACACCAGAGTGAGCCTCCTTCCCTTAGGGTTTTGATTCTAGGGCCCTGCCATTGCAACACCTTGGAACCCTACCTTCTAGTCTCTAAGTTTAAGTATTCTCGAGACCTTTTGCCCTTGCCTTTGACTCCATTTACCCTAAGGCACTGATAATATCTCCAACATTGAGCTTTAGGTGTACAAAATCATCTTTTAAACTTTGATTTTTTTTTAAACCCTAACTAACCCTAACACTGCTAACCTAGGATGACGTCATACTTGACGCAACAAGCCTTCTAACTAGCAAATAAGCAATTAAAAGATGACATCAAGCATTTACTGGGCAATTTGTTGATTGAAATATATTTTTGGCTTGGTCATTTTTATATATATTGATGAATTGGTAATCTTGCATAGGTAATTTAGCTGAACGTTGACCTCATCTTATCTATTATTTTGCTTATTAAATGAAATTAGATACTTAAGAAGTACTAACCCTTTGAATTATAACCTGCAAATATACATATTGTGTTGTTATTGTCTTGTTCCGGGCAGGTGCTCTCAACAGGGACTTCACTTCTTTATTGGTTGATTACCGGATTATCTGATACTGGTGGTAACCTGAGAGGAGGGAAAACCTTACTTATTGACCTTATATTCTTTGCCTCTTCAAACCCTAGGTTACCGGGGACGTCTCCCCTGGGATAACTTCCCTAAACAGAAAGAACCTCCCCATCGAGGTGACATTGGGTGGGGAAGGTTCCTGTTATGCCCGTTTGTCCACTATCCTGTAGCCTGTGACCTAAAATACAAACTACGCGATAACAGGGATTATAGAAACATAGATTTCATTCCCTTTTATAGAAATATGGATTTTGTTCCCTTTCTCCTCTTAACCAACCCTACAAGAGTGTTTTTGTCACATGTTACTTCTAGGATAGAAGCTCCTCCAAAAGTGGATTTGGATGCCAAGATAGTGGGGTGCTCATTAATACATGCAATGATTTTGCTCCATGGTATCCTTTCAAGAAATGGCATTACACCAAAAAAATCATGGTTGGACACTTCTCAAGGTAATTGGACCTTGTTTATATGTTGTTGGATCTTCACCCAATGTATTAATGACAACCATTGCTTCCTGCCTCTTTCTCCCATTAATTTTGTCCTAAATCTGCTACAAGAAATGTAAAATGATGCTAGAAATATACTAAGGGTCTCAAACAATGGATAGGGGAGAAATTGATGGAATTAGTCCATAATTAAGGTTGTTAACCTAATGAGCCATTATCAAGACCTATAACCATAACATTGAACATTTGAAGTGTATCTTTGGCATATAAGAGGGATATGGATGCAATAAATATTTTTTGTATAGTAGGGATGGGTCTCAATTCCTTAACCATAGCGAAGGGACAAAAATAGGTTCCTTAAACCATGACAAAGAACCTTTAGAGGTGATATTTATTCCCTAAGTGGAATATAGGTACCATTACGAGGTCTTACATGCTAGGGATGGGTCTTAAGCTGGCATTGTTCATGGTTGAGGGAGGAAAATAAGGCCCTTTCAACCTAGATGAATCCTTTCGGGATCAAGAGCCATAAAAAACACCATAATCCATATAGCATTTTGTATATATGTCATCATTGTCCTTTAAGTGAGATATGAGAATCATAATGAAATTTGTGCATCAATTTTGGGTTTCAAGGACTGCCACAGTTGGGGGAGAAATATTGGGAATTAAACCCTAAAATAATATTTTTGGGCTAGTGGGCAACGATCAAGACCTTGAATTACAACAAAAGTCGTGTAAAATGTATCTTTTTCATATCAGTGGGATAAGGGTGCCATTAGGATTTTTTGTGTAATATGGATAGGTATCAAGGCCTTAACCATTATTGGGGAAGGAAAACAAGGTCATTAATTCCTAAAGAATCTTATAGTTCTTATGGTAAATATTCCTCAAACCCACAAAAACCTTTAGAAAGTACTTTTGTCCTTCAATAGGATATGGAGTAATTTTATCTTACCTTTCACCATCATTTATGATCGCAACTCTCAATTGTCCTTAGAGTGAGATATGGGTGCCAATATGAGGTTTTATGCACTAGGGACGGGTCTCAAACAATGGATCAGGGAGAAATTGATGGAATTAGGAAATCATGGTTAAGGCCATCATGGTTAACTATATCTTGCATCTAAATGGCATATAGAAAATGATTTTTCTAAATCAATCTCAATAGAATTTATTCTGTAGGAAACTATTTAGAAAATTTCCCCTTCTTCATTGAAATGTTGTAGATTTTTTTCCATAGATCTCCCTTGTAAACCAAAAGAGGTCCTCTTCCCACCATTCCAATGAAATTATAATCTAACCCAGTCTCATGCTATTGAAAGAAGTTGGGTTTGGCACAAGTTAAAACCCACATCCCATTATTTCATAAAAAAACCTATCCTATTAAAGAAATAAGGACCCATAGTAAAATATCCTCTATTTAATATTTAAACTTGACTACAATTTCTCCCCACCACATTAATTTATTTCAGATCATTCTTATCTCAAATAGAGCTAATTTCAAATGAAATTCAGTGACCGATATTCTCCCTTTCCAAAAAGTTGTAAGAATTTTCAGTAGAACTTTCTTTTCAAAGAGGATTTTAACTTTCTATTTATGACTTCCAAAGTAGGATCTCAATTGTCACTACATAAGAAATAATAGGGGTATTGGTATGCCTAACATCAAAATGGCCTACCAAAGAGACACCCTTGGTTTCACCCTCAGGTAAACCAACTAGTTCTTGGATCTTGCACTTTCCCTTACTTCCATCCTTTGGAGTAGGAATTCGTAATGAACATAAATTGCATTATTAATTATAAGATATATTATGATATATATTTGCATCCCTTGCATTTATGTGTCTCTTGAACACTATATAAGGATTCTTCTTGAAACCTTTCAATCATCATTATATCATTCAATCTTATCAAATATTATTTGTCATTTATACATTATATCTATGCACTCTTGCCCCCCGCCCCCCATTTTTTTTTATGTAATAGTTTAGTGAAAGAACCATCACCGAATGGATTCCAAATATATCATTTTGCTATTTGAAATGCATAAAAAATAAAAATAAAATAACATCAAAATTAACATCTTATTTTTAGTCCTTGGGTTAAAATTTAAAAAAAAAACAATAAAAAATGCAACTGCACTATATATATTGTATAAAAAATTTATTATATTGGGAAATAATATAAATATTATCCTAAATGGAATTTTAAAACATCAGCAAAACAACTCTTATTCTCTAACAAATTCTTTTGCCAAGACTTACAAAATTCTTGATCGAGATTAATCTCTACAATATCCAAATACCACAAATGATCAATGGGAATGGAAGCATTCATAGATTATTGGGAGAAGCATCTTAACCTTAATCCAACAATGTGGAGGAACCCCATGCCTAAAATATGGTACCTACTACAAACACATTACTCAACATTGTTTTTTGTAAGTTCAGTTCATTTACTTACTTATCATTGGCATAACCATTTCTTTCACAGCTTCATTTGAGATCTGAATTGAAACAAGAACAAGCCAAAATGCATCCCACTGACTCAAATGAAATATTAAGAAACAATAAAATCATCATTGTAAAATAGTACAGGACACGCATTTTTACAACATAGTCTACTACTAAGTACAATTATGATCTCCAATACATACCTTCAACTCCAGGATTGTAAGATTGAAATAATGTATTAATCAACTGGTATTAGACAAATGCAGATTTGATGGCTTGGTCTAAAGAAGCAATCAAGTCTTTACATCCTCAATTCCTACAGATATGTGAATCAGGTCTTATTTATTTATCCACACATACACAAATTTCAATTCTAAACTGAAAATCACTTCCCACACCAGGAAACTCTCTAAATGAAATAAATATGTTGAAAAGGTAAAAAGAGATTACATGCATATGACTTTAAAACATTGCTCTAGGAATTGGCTAAGATTTAGAAGGCCTTAAAGGGTCTTCCTTTCTCTTTTATGATTTTTTTAATGTTCAATCAACACATGAACGGATTACGTTTTTCATTGTTCAAATGTAATTAGTATTACGTGGTCACACTTTACTCAAAATATCTTCAAATTAATTCATATTAACTCCAAAATAATGCTTCTTGTTTTCTTGTCAATCCCAAATCACTCAAAGAGGATCCATGCTCCCCATCAATAAATGGAAAATGCACATCTTGGATATTGCCTCAGCTTGTATACAATATGATTATCATTAGGCTATCAACATGAGGGCACACATTCAATAGAAATTAAACAATGTATTTTGCAATAATGACCATTATAGAGACCTCAAGCCATATTTGTTTTTATCAATAAGACCACACATAACTATACACCTTCGCAATGTAAAAACCATAAAATCATATGAGCATTTAAACATGGAATATTGGGCCAGTTAGTGCATATGATAGAATGCACAGATCACCTTGTTGGCATACAAGAATATCTGGTTGCATTTAAAAGGACCTATAGGGAGAGAAATAAGGTCAATAATCTTAATTTGAAACAACAATTTGAACTTTTAGGAAGCTCTAAAAATATCATTCTCAGATCAGTTGAAGGGCCAAAGCTCACTTGGAGTTTCTTTGTATTTCCAACTATTTTTAGTTCTTTTGAAACCAAAGTACAATTATGGTTTTAGAAAGGCTTTTTTTGCAATGTCAACTAGTGGTGTTGGATGACCATTAACTTGACCATGGAAGTAGTTTTATAGATTTAAAACCCAGAATATGAAGTGGAATTACACGCATGTTGCTTACTTCCTTGATTCCATACAACCCCTAGTGTCATAATCAAGCTTTTATACTGTATGTAATATACCCATAAATTACTTATATCTTAATTATTTAATAAGTAGCTTCCAACTTGACTTGTTTTCTTCATTGAGTTACATGAGAAGAATTTGTATTCTTTACAAGGCTTCATCCCAAAATGTATAAGTTTTTGCATAGAATTCCCTTGAAATCAAGTCTTCATCTCTATCTTTAAGAGACCTTTTCATTTACCACCACAATAGGGAACATAGTGTTCCAATAATATTGTTCACTCACACTTCCCTTGATTTCCCTAATAAACCATTGTGCCCATGAGTGCCCACGATCAAGGAATGTTCAAGAAGGATCTTGTATACAAGGAAAAACAATATATTGACTATTTAATTAAAAAAACATGCTTTGACATCCCTTAGTGGTAGACTTAATGATCAATAGGCTGGGGTTAATTTTTTGGCCACTAGCAAGGGATGATAAACCTTCAATCGTAATTTCATAATCATCAAATCTATGTATATAGTGAATGTGCACAACCCACGAATAAGATTCTTACTGTAAAGACAAAAACATGAGCTTGTAATTCTCTAGTTTTGGAAAGTGATTAACTCTCCGACAATTATGTGTTCATACCATGAATGAATTCATTAGCACATATCACATATCGATCTATTTTTGGGGAGTAAATGGAACCCAAAGATACCCAGGTTTTGCACAGAAAGAAAGTTACACTATCACCAAATATGTAATCATTAAAAGGTGAATCGAACCCCTTCGAACAACAAATAAAATGTAATATTTTTCTACTTAGGTATGATCTTTGTACCCCGTATTTGCAACTATATGTTCATTGATACAAACTAGGGCAAGGATCACTCAAATGATTGTAAATGGATAGGTATCAAGGCCTTAACAATGATTGGGGAAGGAAAACAAGGTCGTTAATTCCTAAATGAATCTTATAGTTCTTATGGGAAATATTCCGCAAACCCACAAAAACCTTTAGAAAGTACCTTTGTCCTTCAATAGGATATGGGTACCATTAAGAGGCCTTACAAACAAGAGACAAATCTCAAGTATTCGACCAAAATTAAGATTCTATGGCCTTGGTCCCTAAATTATGCCTCAAACCACCATGCAAACCCAGATCATTGGCCTCTTGGTGAGATATGGGAATCATTAAGATGTTTTCTGTACCATGCATGGGTCTCAAGGCCTTGACCATGGTCAATGAAGGAAACAAATGATTGTAGGATCTAAATTAATCTTCTAGGGCTCATACTCCATGAATGACACTTTGATCCACCACGCAAACCCTCTATATGGAATATTTTACCTCCAAATGAGATATGGGAGCTATTAGAAAGTTTTCAAAAGACATAATGGATGGGTATTAAGACCTCAACAATGGTTATGGGAGAAAATAAAGGATATTAAGGCATTAATAAAGGTTTTAAAGATGATTAACCATGAAAAGGCCCTTGAACAACTATAGAGGGCCTTTAGAGGGGATGTTTCACCTTTGATTAAGATATGGGTGCCATTAGAAGGTTTTGTGCACCATGGATGGGTCTCAAGGTCTTGACCATAGTAATAGGAGGAAATAATGGGCCTTAATTACTATATAAATATTCAATATATATTCCATGAACAATGACTCAAAGCACCAAGGATAAAGACCAGTCATATATTGGGTACTAAAAGATGTTTTTATGATTCATGGACCATGTATAGGATCTAAAACCATCACACAAGACATGTAGTTGGAATTTATACCCCACAAGCACATATGGATGCCATTAAGAGGTTTTTCACACTAGGGATTGGTATTAGGGACTTGACCATGGTCCAAGGATAACCACTAGGTCCTAAAAAATACTTTTAGGGATCATACTCAGGTTTCCCACCTCATCATTTTAGGCTATCAATCCAAGTGATGAAAATTTTGTTATCATCCAACTTACTCATAATTATGAATGACCTGTTTACAAGAATATTCGCCTTCTCCTTGCATATTACATAGATAGATTAAGACTTCACTTTTTAATTGTAAAATCCTCCTATCTTGGCATAGTTTAATCCTTTAATCATTGTATTATATTCATTTATTAATAAAGTGACTTTCACTTGGAATCATCCATACCCACTTAGGGGATTTTGAAGCCAATTTTTGTCCCTCAAAATTAGCATAAAACTAAGTTTGAAATAGAGGACCTTTGATAGAAAACAAAAAATAACTTCTTTAATCACTTAGAAGAGTTCCAATGTGGTTAAGTCAATTAGGAGAGGTGATGATTTCATTGTATCATTTTAGATATCTCACTATATTATTACAATCATGGCTAACTATATATTTGATTCGATTGACTGAAGGTACAACCAAATAGGTACCTGTTAGATATTTCTTCCACGAGTGAGGGAATCTTAGGACGAATAATCAAGGGAAATGCATCTGCATCTAGTAGATCATATAATACACGCACAAGGGCCACTAGAGGTGAAAAGGTCAGAAGAAAATTTTGTAGATGCATGGATTTTTTTCTTGTCGAAGAAGGATCATGCTCTTATGATGATGAGAGCATAGGATACATAGAGGTGCCATTCATGTATAAGCATCTGGTGAAACAATGGGTTCCTAAGGAACTTCCTCCGTTAGACACTGAATACATTGTCAACAATAGGTTGTATCACATTGCACCATCCTCCCTGCATGGCCTGGAGTTATTTTCCATGGATGGAATAATTGTAAAATACAATACAGTAACTAAATTGATGGACTATGTCAGACCATGTTACAATTATAACGATTGGATGCGGGTGTTCCAGTACATGTGAAGTATGTGAAGATATGCACTCTCTGCAAATTATATACAACTAATAAACAACGATAAAAATAAGGGAGCCACTATCTATATTGATGGAAGGCCTAAAGCTTCTGGTAATATCACAGTGTTTATAAACAACACATGACTCGAGACAACAAACAAGCAACCAAATTGCATATATGAGGGATGGGAAGGGAATCAGGTAGTCATGTGCGCGATAAAAATGATAGCTCCCGGGGAAGATTTATTAGAGAATTACCACTTGAATCGAATAGAAACATCGACTAATAGTGTGCAGGTACTTATGCAACACCTTCTTTTTTTTTACATACTGGGGGAATCGGCAACTCACAGTTCTCATACTCGCATGACACGTGGTCGATACCTATCCTCTATCACTATAACCCCATGTATGCCACACAACCTGAAAGCATGGAGCACAAGTAAATTGGGGTGAGAATCGAACTTGAGACCTCCTTTACATATTTCCTTTCATTTACACGACACTTGTCAATCGGTCTACACCCCTGCGGGCAATGCAACACATTTTTAAGCAACCTATACTTATTGCATTATATTTTTTGTATATTTAACAATGTCTAAAATATTTTATGGTCCTAATTTTATAATAATGTGGGAGGTTGATCATGGAAAAGTGCCAATCACAGAACATGTAAACGATTAACAATTTCGATTTAAACTTAATGCAAATTTTATTATTTATTTATATAATTTTATTTTTGTGGCAATCAATTTTTTGTTATCGTTAACAAATTTTTAAATGTTTCAAGTTTCTAATTATATTATAATCTGGCAGGATGATCGTGGAAAATGGGTAGCCACAAAACATGTAAACGATTAACAAATTCGACTTTGATTCTACATGAAATTTATTATTTGTTTATCTAATTTTATTTGTGTGACGGTTAGTTATTTCATTTGTTTATATAACTAAAACAACATTGATTTTATTGAAATATGTAGTTTGCAGGCCATGATGATCATGATTCCCCTGATGAGGAGGAGTTGTATTCATCTCCTAATCCAATGGTAATGATTAAAAAGAAGATCATTAAAGTGAACAAGGAACTTGATCGCTTGTTAGATTGTGCATATCAAACTCCAGATGCCATAGAAAGGACCAATATGGTTATGACACAACTTAGGACATATCAGGTAATAACCATAATTTAAAGTGATTTTTTTTATGTCCTGATAAGTTCAATTATGATAGTTTGTTTTTTAACTTTTAGATTATATAACGAAAAAACATTTTCTTTCTTATATAGAGATATTCATAGCCTTTTCATCCTGGTGTCAGTAGTAGTGGCACTACAGAGACGTCATCGAGTCCTGACACGGGCCGTCATATAACTGCTAGATTGTTTACTTCTCCATATTCCACACCATTAGATGTAATCCATGACACGCGCTGCCAGACATCCACACAATGACCAAGCTCTAGTAGAGATGGTGACGGAGATGAGGATGATGATGTGGTTGATATGGGTTCATTTCTTGGAGCTAGACGTGTGACCAGCATGAGGACCCTTACATGCACATTTTTGGTTGATGATAATGAACTTCCATTAAAACAAATAAGACTCCCACGTAGTTTTTCATATTTTAGCTATTTCATGTTGTCCATCTCAAACATAAATCATCGAGATTATTATTTTTTAATTAATGATCCTATATTTTTGTGTGTAGGAAATGACCATTTTTATAGGCACCTAGAGAGCAAGGACTTGTTGATTTTTTGGGCAACCGTACGCACAAGGTGGAAATTCCATAATTCCAACCTCAAAAATGAACTTTTGGATTATCTTGAAAGTCTCTTTGGAGTAGAGATCTTTAATAAAAAAGTGGTCGCCTCTGCAGCGGGTGAATATTTAAAATATACGAGGGATGTGTATAGAATAAACTTGGCAGTCAACCCTAGGTATGAGCACCCTCCATCGATTCCAAATAGGGAGTGGAAGGCGCTCATTGATGATGCAAAAGAAAAGAAATTAAGAAAAATAGGAGAAAAAATAACTGGTACCCCAAGGTAAATTACAATATTTTGATTTCAGTACCTTTAATTTTATTTAGATCTAAATAAAAGTGCGGTATATAACATACTTGAAACGTTTGATGATAGGTTTCCTAACACTTCGAAGGAAACCAGAGCAAGTGTTTCCAAACATGGACAACACATGCTAGGCCAGGGTGGCTACTTGAGTTTACAATCAAGAATCATAAGATCCCAAACATCTTAACAATAGTATTTGCATTGCCTTAAAACTTTCAGGTAATTGCATCCAATAACATTAAAAATACATAATCTTATGCAATGCAGGGCGATGACTTTGGAACTGAAACCACAGAGGAAGACTTATGAATTGGTGACAAGTACGGCTATAAAGATTTCGTTGATCATACGAAAAGCATGGCACAGACCCCAGGATCCACTTTGCAGGATAAGGTAAATATAAATTAGCCCACATTAACCTTTCATTACTTATAAAATACATAAATTTTTTATATCGTCCATAAGTTTAATTTCTTACTTTATTTTAATCAGGGGAGCAATACTATCAACATAAAAATTAGTACTAGACAACAGTGCGTTGATAGTGCAACGGTCCTGAGAAGCTCCATCCCAGTGGGGTGCAACCCAACGATGTTCGTGTGACTAAGGCCCATGAAGGTAAAATGAATTTATATTAATCATATACTTAAAAGTTTCATACTTATAAATTTTGTACTTCTAATTTTTATTACTTATACATTTACGATTTTCTCCTTATAGATTTTTTCATTTCAATGTCAGAGAATGTCGTAGTTGATCCTCCTCAACCTAAATATCAAGAGTACATGGAATCCATTCGAACGGTTCCCACTAGTGGACCAGGTAAATAATTACATTTCATAGGTTTTTTTTAATATTAATGAACTACTTCAATGATATTTAAAAATTATCCATACAAATTTAATATTTTTTTCTTTTGTAGGAGATGGTCCCTCAAATTAACCTCCACACCATGGGTACGAGAATAGGCATGATCGACATGAGAGGACTGAAGCAACATCATTTGTTGAAGAGCCCCTAGAAAATGAAGACATGGAGGCTGATGAGTTACTTAAGAACTGGACTAGAAAACTAAAGAAGACTAAAATAAATTTATGATGTATAATAATTTTATAAGACAGATCACGGTATATTATATAGCTAGTATATTTGGAACATATTTTGGATGATAAATATCATTTATAAAAACTCCTTTTTATGACATATGCATTTGAATGATAAACCTCATTTATAGATTCACAATCATGTTTTATCAATTTGAATATTTTTAATGCACATTTTTTATTAGAATATAGATTGGGTATTGGGGAATTGAGAGTGATGTGAGGGGGGCAGCGGGGGAGGGGAGAGGGGGTAGGATCCATAGGAGCTTCCACCTTCATGTGGTTGGACCTGTTCAGTAGAGAAAAAATTATTGGAGTCATTTATTCTTGGAGAAAACCTCTCTCGATCCAATGGATCAACAACATAGTCAATGTTGACTTTGTTGTTGCTCCTTCAGATCAAGGGAGGTTTACTCAAAGATTAGACAACTCCAATAAATTATTCTCAAAACCAAAATGAGCTTATTCAGGCCACCGCATCTGAGATGGAAATTCCTTCGATATATAGTGCTCTTCATATGTGATTCATAATTGTTGAATGCTTACATGTTTAGAATACTAATCACAATGAATCTTTCTACATTTGATCAAGTTTATTAGTTAGTTATTAGTATAAACAATTTTTCTTGTAGTCTTTTGTGCACAAGTTTTTGCAGGTTTCAGAAGAAGCAATCAAGAATAAGTGAAAGCAATTCAAGTTGTGGATCTACTTCGAACATAGGACCTCAAGTAAGTTCATCATGTTTTCTTTCTCAAAAGTTAGTTACTTTGATCATATTAGTTACATATTCTTCAATTATCATTATTATTATTTGTTACATATAAATAAAGTCATGTTGTATGAGTCTCCTCATTAATGATGCCATCCAACCTAATATCCTTCAAGATATGAACCTTTATAGATGTCTGCCACTAACATATAACTAACACATCCATATGTAGGTTGTAAAATATTCCTTCTTGATGGTTTTATAAATTACTATTGGTATTCCTCGTGAATCCCTTCAACTACATTGCACACCTTCATGTGTGAAACCTTCTTTTATGCATCCTACCCTTGAACCTATTTATTGTGCACCATCCTTAGTTATGCCTTGCCCAACCTTCATTTGTCTTGAATTCCCCCTACATATCTTGTTTGGATCCTACTCATTGTGACCTTCCACACATATGCAAAATCTAACACATGTTCGCACATACTCTCCTTTTGTGCCTATATGCACAAATGCCTTTTATCCTATCAACAATGCTCTTGCATCAAATTCCCCTTACCAATAAAAACTTGTGGGACTAAGTGATTAGAATCTTGAAGCTAAAATACATGTGATGTAAAGGAAATTTTCGTAAATGTCATCTCAAATGGCTTCACCAATCTCCTTGACTGGTTGAATATTAGGGGTATAAATGGAGAACTTGTAAATGGAAATAAAGACAGACATGTCACATGCACCTTTGACAGTCTTGATTGATATTAGTCAATGTTTGAGGAGCTCAAAGAGAAAGGTAATGTATCTATCTATTAGTGACTTGACACCCCTATGGGCAGGGAATTCCTTTCCTTGAGTGATAGAAATGTTGTACTAATGGGATAATAATGGGTTTTTACTATTCATCCCCTTTTGGGGGAAAATGATTTGGAGAGTGTTATGGATCATTGAAGTGTTGTGAGTAGATGAACTAGGGAATCAAATATTTATAAGTTGTTAATGCAAGCCTCCCAAGGCACAGTGAAAACATGGGTATCTAAATAACATGACCTTTGAGCCACGGTCTTAGCTAACTCATAATTGGATTTATTTTAACTTTAATAGTTTCCTAATAACATAGTATAAATAGTTGTTCTGCTATCCTAATCAATTTTCCTAAGGCGAGGTAAAAATTGTAAATTTTTACCTAAATCTTGCTCATTTTTCTTCATGTTTTTATTTCATCTTTCACTTGTAAAGTTTTGATAACTCTGGGGCAAGGCTAGGTAAAACTAGTCCAACCTTTTTCATAATGTTTCCAATATTTCAAGAAATGCTATGAATGTAATATGTTGATTATTGCATTTGAGGAAGAAATAAAAGCCTAGACTTCGTCATATTTGTTTTATTTTCATCACTTTTTAAAACTTGAACATCCTTAATATGCTATGTGCAGTATATGACATAGGTTGTCAATAATATTAACTCTCGTATTTAGTGTGTTTCAAGTCATATCTCTTATGATGCATGCCTCCCTAAATTTTCATATATTTTATGACATGTAGCAAGTACAAAAGAATTATGTTTCTATGGGGAACATATAGTATTGGTGTTGATGGATAAAAATGACCCTACATGGCTTGATTTTTCTCCCTTCCTAAAGTTCAATAGAGGCCCTAATTAAAACATTTTATGCTATGTTTGGATATTTTATTTTTATGCATTATGATTGGGTGTTAATATGATGACATATGCCTTAGGGATCTATAGTTGAGAGGGGGTAGCATGAAATAACAATCCAAATTAACTATGACGAAAGAATTAAATTGGTGACTCAAGTAACAATTAGTTTATCGATTATGTATTTGTGAGATATGTGATCAATTTGAAATAGTAGTTTATCATATTTTGTGTGGGTTCATGTTCATTCCTTTAATGTATGTATTGAAGTCCGATCCACAAGGAAAAAGAGTGTAACATGAGCAAGGTGGCTCTATCATGCCTCACATCAAGTGCTTTCCTCTATTATTTTTTCCTTCCATTTTATTAAATACAGTTTATATGGCATACCATGTGTCTTAAAAACCTTCTCACCTATCACTTCCTTAAACTATTTGTTCTTATTCTTGGGCATATGGTTACATTAATCATCTTTCATGTATTCCCTGGTGCATAATCTTATGTCGCTTTGTAATCTTAGATATCCTTCATATTGAATATCAATAATTGTCAAATTATTTAGGCAATTCTGCCTTGTAATGCATTAGATATTTTGTTAATATTAATCTTTTTTTTTTTTAAATACTCAGATCTCGTCTCTCTTGCGATGACTTTTCTCGTCGATGGTATTGATAATTCGTCGACGGTATTGAAATTTTGTCGCCCAGATTCGTATCACGGGTGATTACCTAAGGTCGTCTTTCATGCGACGACAAATTTCGGTCGTCTTTCGTGCGACGACAACTTTAGGTCATCTTTTGTGCGACAAAAAATTTTGGTCGTCTTTCGCATGATCACAACTTTCGGTCATATTTCATGTGAAGAAAACTTTAGGTCATCTTTTGTGCGACGACATATTTCAATCGTCTTTCATGCGACGACATATTTCAGGCGTCTTTCGTGCGACGACAAAGATACTACATCCTTAGGTCGTCTTGCAGGAGATTATATCCTTTGGTCGTGGCAATTTCCACGACACGTGATACAACGTTTGGGGGGTCCAAGATTCATCACCATTTCCATGACAGAACGTCGCGCGTACAACAAAATTACCGTCACAAAATGACTCGAATTTACTAGTGTTTGAGGTGTTTTGTATCTAACTGACAAAATCAATGGGCTTAGTGGTTACTCCTAGTTGAATGGTGCTATAACACATCTTACCATACTGCTACCCGCATGACTCCTTTTGAATCAGTATAAAGACAAAATCCCCCGTCAATTATTTCCTACATACCAAGGGCCTCAAAGGTTTAGGAGGTTGATAAAAATCTTACAGTTAGTGCTTCCATTCTCTATTCTCTCAAAGACAATTTGGTCATGGCTCAAAATCATGTGAAACAACAAGCAGATCAAGGATGTTCAAAACACCAATTTTCTACAGGAGACCAGGTGTTTCTTCATCTATATCCTTACAAGAAGACTTCACTCAAAGATGAACATTGTCAGAAGCTTTCTCCCAAATTTATGGTCCTTATACAATTCTCAAGTGTGTGGGACCAATGGCCTATCAGTTAGCTCTACCCAGTCATTCTAAAATATGTCATGGTTTTCATGTCTCATGCTTAAAGAAGGTGATTGGAGATAAGTGCCAAAATCAAACCAATATTTAGTAGATGGATGTTGAAGGTTCCATATGGTTGCAGCCACAAGAAGTATTGGACCAACGTGAACGCCATATTTGTTAGTGCACCATCAAGGAGGTGTTAGTGTAGTGGAAAGATATAACTCTAGAAGATGCCACCTAGGAGCCGACCACTATTCTGCAAGAATTTCCTCATATCAAGCCTTGAGGGAAAGCCTATTTTTCAAGGGGGAGGGAATGTTAGGGACATAACCCCCTAACTTCTCATGTAGGTAGAATAATATATTTCCATGTAATAAAGGTCGATACTAGTTAATAAGGCCTATTTAATAAATATGAACAAGTCAAATTTGTAAGAATACCTAATAGAAGCTTTCGCTTCTAGAAATATCTTCCTCTAGAATGTTATTTAGAAGATAGAATGAGTATAAATAAGAGTAGAAGGTATGAGAGGGATTTCTCTTGAGAATTATTGTAATAGATATTTTCTCTACTGGAGGTTTCCCCCTCGAAGAGGCAAGTGAACATTGTTTCCTATCAATAAATGTATTATTCTGGTGTTGTGGAATCCATCTATTTGTTGTTTCGTTGTTATTCTTTGTAATATCTCTAGTTTTTGTTGTTGAATCCACTGTTATTCACTACAATATTTCTTCTTATTCTATTATAATAGATTTTGTACCTAACAATTGTGATGTGTGTGAATAATTATCGAAATCCAAATAAGTAAAAACAACATATAAAGTACATATAAGGAGTGGATTTTTTACTTGTTGTCATGTTCTCTTGGGTTGCTTCCTTACCAACTCCTTTGTCTCAAAAAATTCTTTGAATGCTTCCCTACCACTTAGGACAAGTAACTAGGACAACCAAGTAATTTACTAGTAAGACAAGCAAGAATTTTTATTACATATATATGTCAAATTTCGAAGAAAAGGATGGAAAAAAATTAACATAAAACTAAAAACTAGCCAACAAGTATGGTTGTCTCAGAGGGATTAACCCACCAAAAATGGTCAATTTACCTATTTAGGGTAGTAATAACAAATTGAAGAAAATACAAATAAAAAGAACGAGTAAGAAGAAAAGAGTAAGATCACTTCAACCAACAAAGAGAAGGGGCCTTGAGGGCTGTCCTAAAGGACCCATAGACCTTCTAGCTACCAACTAGAGTTTGTATGCATTTTTCCTTCACGAAATTTGCACAAAACATCACATAAAAGATAAACAACAATTGTTAGTAAGTAAAAACAAAACAATCCAAACCCAAGGAAACAACAAAGTTAACCTAGTTAACCAATCCCTAAATGGAGATATCCAACATAATCAGATACTATTACTATCCCTCAAATCTTAACAAGCAATTATGTAGTTGTAACAATTAAAAATGAAAATGAGTGACCATAAATCACTAGTAATCCTAAGAAAAATGAGTAGAGTTTAGGTACTTTTATTTAACAATTCATGAAAGATCACAAGCCCTTCATTTTATTTACAAGAGAACAGAAGGGTTCAATTAGGTTTCAAGACACTTGTCACTTTTGGAAAAATGGCAGATGGACCTTCAAAAACGTTCTTCGACCTTTTCCAAAAAGGTAAATAAAATCTAATTTGATTTCAATTTAAATTGCATTTTTCAATTTCCCAAAGGTAATCTAATTCTGATAGAAAAATGCCTTTTAGAAAAGCCTTTGAAATAGTGCCAAAAATGTGACATGAGATGCCACATAATAAATCCTTGTCTTGAGACTTGTGCTTCCAATTAGCATTGGTGATTGTTGGTTACCCTTTCACTACTACAATTTGAAGTAATTTTTTGGTGTCAAGGTGACCATCAATGGATATGAGATGCACTAGGAATGAAGGCCATAGGTGGGTGGATGCTGAATTTTCTTTGGAAGTTTGAGGGGTCTTGGCATTGGTTGTAAAAAAATAAAGTAAATGTCCATTATTTGATCACTTTTCACCCTTTAAGTTAAGCCCCTCTAATTTACTATAATGTTACCCAAACACCAAACAAAACATGGCCTCAAACCGAGATCAATTTGGGGAAAAGACCCTGGGCTTTGAAAACTTACCTAGCTTCCCTATTGTAGCACTATTAAAAAACAAATAGGTGCAATATTGAAGTGGCATATTGTGTGGAAAAATGTAAATTTTCATTTATATTTACCCATAATTTATAATTATTAGTGTAAATACATCTAATCAAAGAAAGGGTCAGTGGTATCGACGGAAAGGTAACAATCAAATCAAAGGTAAAATAAAGGTTAGATATTGAGTACATCGGATGGTGGAGACAATTGGGTGATCAACAAATCCTCTTAATTATGGAGAATGAAATGGTAGATGTTTAAAAAAGTGCGTAGTCTAAACTTTCGACTTTTTGGAGTTTTTATGTGCATATTTTGTGATCAATTTTCACTAAAATCCGACTAAAAATTGTTGGAACTCCATATTTGAGTGATTGAGTCTATATAATTTGAGTTCCCTGAGGGTTTTTCAGGGTGCCAAATCCATTTATGCATTCAAAAATGCAATTTAAACAATAGAAAATTGAGATTTCACCAAGATTTGTTTCGCCGAATTCTGGTGAAAAAGTTCAAAAAGTCAAATGCTTAGACAACGCCTTAAAAAATGGATGGGCTTTCACAATTTGAAAACCATCCAAGACACGTGAATAAAACTCATGGATTAAGTAGTGTGAAAAGAAGTTAATAAAACCATTAGCCATGCCTCCATAAACCATTTATGAATTCCAAGGTGGTTTTGCATGAAATAATGAATAAGTGAATGGAGAAAATGAAAAATGGATCTTTGTCCACATGAAAGAACATTATTTATTCGATACAATTAAGTTTAGGGAAAGTGAATATTTGTGGTACAAGAATAATATACAATCAATTAACAGTCATTAAAGTTACATTCAAAAATTGTAGTTATGAAGTCGGTCAAGGTTTGAAACCTTGGTTCAAATAACAAGCACTAAATACTATACAAGAATTGCAATTTACATGTGTATGCTCGTTCTTCTATTTCGACCTCTCCTTTGAATTTGTTGTATAGTCAATTTTCTTTCCATTTCACCTTAAAAGAAACCCATTCTACTTTCTAACCCTATTTCATAATCATGTAAAGATGAGATCTTTGTTGATTTGGACCATGATATTGATTAGCCCCACATTATTAGAGAAACCTGATATAAACATCACTAAGTAGCATTTGTAAATTTCTAGGATGTATGTGATTGAATCATTGCTTGGAGTTTTGACCTCACCAAAGCTATTGTTCTTACAACATATCATTTTCTAGAGTTTGTTTCCTTATGTGCCAAAATATACAATCATTTTGAATGAGTGGTTATGTTCAATGGTATCCTTCGCATTATTTTTTTACGTAACCCCTACAACCATTTCTCAAATGTTAATACTTATTAAAAAGGCCACATATTTGACTAATTAAACCCTAGCTATAAAGTTCAAAAACGTAACCTTAGTTCAAGTAAAAGGCCTCTTGATTTGTTACCTACCAAAATAAGCCACTATTTTTTAGATCATCCTTCCTTTTAAAGATTCTATTTTCCTTGATCCCTCTAAAGAAGTCATTTCAATGATGTGCATCAGATTAGGATATCATGATGATACGACTATTGATGAAGCATCCTAGGAATGATGGAGAAATGTTTCCACTACTGAAAGTGTCTCTTGAGAAATATAACTATGACAAATACCTCTCTAATTCCATTCATAATCAGTTCATTTAGTTTTACTCACTTAGATGTTTTAGATATAAGTCTTATATTATATGCCTTTTGGTATATTTCTAGTAACCTAATTCGAACATTTGAATATGAATAAACTTGATAAACCATTAAATCCACTTCCAGTAATCAAATGGACACCTATTGTGCGAAAGAATTCCTATAATGAAGGTTTCAAAACTTTTGGATAAGTTTATGTTTACAACTTGCATAATATTTCATGGTGATCACCTACCTAGAGTATTTCCAGAGTGTAAAAGATTGCTTCAATTTAGTCTTGATACTAAAGTAGGAGATTGATACATATTTGAAGATCATATTATTATTAGAATTTATGGATCAAATGTCAAACCATTTCTTCTACCAGTCTTCTTAACTACTAGGATTTTTTCTTTACAATATATTAGGCAAATATTAAATTTTGATCAAATACCTCAAGAAACCAAAAGACTAATTTTACTTTTCTTGTCAAAGGTATTTTATTTTATATTAAAAAATAAGTTAGCCTTATCCATTGTTGAAAATATGTTAGAATCTCTAAAATTTGAAGTAGGCAAGTCATGGAAGTATGATCCTTATCATGTAACTTCTATTGTAAGGGTGGAAATTAGATCTTCTCCATATGTTTATCTTACAAATTTAGAAATGGAGAGATTGGATAACAAACAAAGTTGGAGTGAAGTTCAAATAATTTTGCAAAACAAGTAGATGCAATTAGATAAGCAACAAGAGGTGAAAAAGGAATCAATTCAAATTCCAAAAATGCAAAAATATGAAGTTCTTAAGTGATAATGATAGAATGTGACTAATCTTCAAGTGAAATATAAATAGTAGCAAATTCAAATACTACCATGGTTGTGAATGCAATAGAAGCACATCAAGGGAAGATACAAAGTTATTTATTGATACATCTCAAAAGCATGAACCAACAAACAAAAAGACAAAAGAAGGAGAATCAAGTTAGCCTATTATAAATCAATAAATCAATCAAGTGAGATTGTCCAAAAGAAAGCTAGATTGGAAAATATAATAACCAAATTGAAAAAGCAAAAGCACATAATCCATCAAAGACCACCATTTCTTCTGATATAATAATACTTGATCATGATGAAGTGAATGAGTCTAAATATATCTTGGAGGAAAGCTTGAAAAAACAAGTCTCTAAAGGCCCTAAGACAACTGTTACTACTCATGGTATAATAACCTCTACATCAAAAGTTGTTATGAAATAAGTTGTAAGAAAGCCTCGTAGGAGCTGACCCGAATATATTTTTAAGATG
This sequence comes from Picea engelmannii, assembly GCA_009831015.1. Classification (NCBI taxonomy): domain Eukaryota; kingdom Viridiplantae; phylum Streptophyta; class Pinopsida; order Pinales; family Pinaceae; genus Picea; species Picea engelmannii. Next base: position 36,531 of record ML790240.1, read on the forward strand.
GCTTTGATAAAAAAGCAGTCTATAAAGTATAGAAAATATTATATCCTTGAGTTTTATAAAACAAAACAATTGACAAATTGTTAACTACAGTTGATTACAAGAAGGGGATGTTTGATATGGTTGTCTTATAACCAAAGAGTGAATATGAAATTAAATCTCATGAGTATGATGCCACTGGAAATAAATTTGTTTTAAAGAAAATATATGTAATTGATAAGGTAGATGGGCATAGGCAGATTAATGACATGGTGTCTAGAGAATTTATTAAGCTACAATTGATGTGTGAAAGCTCTAGAAAATGGTCACCAAGCTAGCGGGACAAAAAGGAAAGAAATGATAAAGTGGTGGCTCTAGGAATATATAAAAAAGATGAAGAGACTCTGAAGGCATTAGTGAAGATAAATATTCAGAAAGAAAATCTCTAAAATCAAAACTAATAAAATATCATATGATGAACATATTAAAAAAAGGAATTGGTGGTAGCTCAAGAAGAAAAAGAGCAATTGGTTGATGAAATTTCAAAAATTATTGTTTGGCCCTCATAATTGACAAGTTGAAAGGTGAAAAGAAAGTAGTAGTAGCAAATAACCAAGCTATGATTCAACAATTTTCTAATCCAGCAATGGAGATAGCATGAGAAAATAATATTTATGATAAAGATGATGAGCACGTGGCACATTTGAAGAATAGGATTTCTAAACTTTCCAATAAGCTTTTGAGTTTAGAAGTAGGACTAAAATTGAAATAAGTTGAAGTAGCTAAGTTAAGATCATTGAAGTGGCTAAGTTAAGATCATTTATAGAAGAAAGGGATGTTATAGTGATAGTTGCAAAGAAGATATTTAGATGATCGAGAAGCTGAAGAAACCCATTGATTAATTTGTAAAACAATTGATAGTTAAAAATTATGTGATTGGTGAAAAACATTTCATCTGGTATCAAATTATTACCATAGTGAATTATTTTAGGCTTAATTTTGATGTTCTGCAACAAGATGAAACTCTAAGATAACATGTACAAATTGAAATCAATAAATTTTGGAAGGCTCTAGTATTTGATGATGTCATTAGATTATTTAACAAGACTTAACCTAAATTAGGGCTTCTTGGAATAAGTGATTGAGAAACTATGACAATGAATGCAGAGAGATAATACACAGAAGAATTTGATTCAAATAGCTCAGAATAGTTGTAATTCTATTGATAAGATAGCAAAGCATTTAAAAAAAAAGTTTAGTACCCTTAAAGGGACACCATATCATAGATATATTTCTTACTAATTTTAAATTGTTAATTGTTGTCATTGACTTATACCAAAGTCATCCTTTTTGTATTTTTTCATCTTTTTATAGAATTAGATATGTCTTTCAGGAAAATGGTTGAGTTTAATTACCCTACATGAGATGAGTGGGCCAGGATAACAAGTTTCCAATTCAAAAATCCAACCACTACTCAAGATATCTTCATGTCATCAACAAACAAGAAACACACAAATTAACACAAATTAAAAGGGATTAAAGAATTTGGAAAGTGGTATGTTTTCCTCCTATATTCATGGACAAAGATAATGTAGTTATGGTGTGAAACCTAACTATTTTCATGAATCCACTTTTAGTTATTTTTGGTAAGACAAATCAAGATAAAAAATAAGTTAGAGCCTAAGGAGGATAAAATCAAGGAAGGGAGACATTCTTAAGGATCGGCATTTTTTTTGAAAAGGTAAGAGTCTTCCAGTGTGTAGATCACTTAGAGAAATGAGTATGTATTAAAAATAATTTGATAAGAGCTTAAGCAACAATTTTGGAAATCCTAATGATTCACCTCTTGTTTATCAATCTATCTTCTAAGTCCATGTATATTTCTTTTGGTTTCAACAAACTGTTTTCTTCGGGTGTTTATATCAAGGAAGGGAGACATTCTTAAGGATCGACATTTTTTTTGAAAAGGTAAGAGTCTTCCAGTGTGTAGATCACTTAGAGAAATGAGTATGTATTAAAAATCATTTGATAAGAGCTTAAGAAACAATTTTGGAAATCCTAATGATTCACCTCTTGTTTATCAATCTATCTTCTAAGTCCATGTATATTTCTTTTGGTTTCAACAAACTGTTTTCTTCGGGTGTTTATAAGGTTGAAGAACAAGACCTATCTTTATTTAGTCTTGGAATAAAATATTGAAGGCTTGCTCTTAGTTGTGTTCATTAACTATATATTTTGAATATAGCTTGAAGTAGTGTTACTGGTTCCAAATAATCATTATTTGTTTGTGTCTTGTGCCAAGTTTTTGGAGAAGATTAGAAGTATGAATGATTCCTGAAATACTTTGATGGTGGTATGTGGTATTTATTATTGTACCATTTTGTAAATAAGATATATATGATCTTGAATATAAGGTCTTATTGAGTTTTTTATTTAATATATAATTCATTATGATAAAATCCCAATACATTATCTCTTTGCTAGAATATATTAGAGATTGTCATTTCTCTATGATATTTACTTGACTATGAAGGGATAACTTGGAGAATATAGACAAAGGAAAATGAACAAGGGTCAACCCTTGCATGGATAAAATTGCATCTTAAATAGTTCCAAGGAAACTAAGACCACATGCCTTCTCAATGAGAACATATATCAATGTTTTGGAAAGATATATTTCAAAGATGAAAATACTTCATTAATTCTAAGGTAAAGTTGAAGAACTTATGATAACATCAAGGAAACCATAATTTATATTAATTTTCTTTAGTTCCCTTTCTTCCCTTCTCATTGATCCGTAAATGGTGGGCATATGGCTTTTCTATTTCGTTAACATAGATCCCTTTTGGAATTTATATTTTTTTCTTTGTTCTTTGGTTTGTTTACTTCTTGATTTGCATTGCTTGTGGTCACTAGATCAATTCCAACTAAGTTCCCAAAATGTGTTTATGGGAAGGGTTAGGCTCAGATCTCATTAAATAGTGATCTTTGTGTCTGAGATCAATGGTGAAGGAAATGCTCAATGAACAAATATAGTTATCCCTTGGTGAAGAAAAACATCCAAGGGATGAATTATGTCGTCCAATACTGAAGGAAATGTTCTATGGATGGATTTAATCACTCAATAATGGATAAAAATTCACAAGGGATGAATTATGTTGACCAACCGTGAAAGAAATTCTCTGTGGATGGATTTAGTTGCTTAGCAATGGAGAAAAACGCCTAGGAAACATTGAACACTGAGCAGGGTCTTTGTATGGCCTATGGGAAAAGGAAAAATTCCTAGGAAGTAGTGAAAAAATGTGTATGGTTTGTGGACAAACAACAAATCAAACCACAATCTAAATCACAACCGAAAGGAGGAAATACAATTTGTGGGTGGGTGGAAACTCAGTGAACAAGACAAAACACTACCCATAGAGGATTGAGCTAGTGAAGCTTGCATCTACTAACCAGAATAGAAATTTCAAGCAATAAAATTCAAACCAGAACCACAATAAACCTTCTTAGACCATATTACACCCACATAATATAAAAAATAGAGACTTATCTTTCTCGAGAAATTCATTACAAAGCGTGAGATATGCATGCCCATAAATCACATACGTTGTTACTCTCTAAAATAAATACAAATGGACATGGCTTAGAGACACCTTCGCTCATCATGGATAGGCTCATTGAATCCTTCATCCACTGATCCTAAAGTAGGATACACTCTTTGAGCTCTCATATGTGCAAACTTCCTAAGTTCTCCTTGCCTCCCCCTTGCTCGCTACAACCTTTAGTTTTAATGGGATGCCTTTGTAAGGGAAATCATCACAATGGTTCATTTCCACTTCCAATTTTTCCAAAAAAAGACAAATAAAAAAAATAAAAAAAACATTACATTCTTGTTACAAATTTACAAGAAGTTTTGATAAAGATCTGATTCGAATCACACCTGCCCATTTGAAGGCTTTTGGTCCCCAAAAGCTAGACCATTATGATATGAAATCAAAAGGCCTCCATTTGCCTCTCCATATCCACCACTCCATTTTTTATGAAGGTGGCTTGTTTCTTGCTTGTCTACCATTGTTTTTCTACTAGAGGAGTTATTCTCTCTCTCTCTCTCTCTCTCTCTCTCTCTCTCTCTCTCTCGATGTGCTTTAATGAGGTATTCCTTTCCATCCTTCACCAAGTGGTATTTTTTTCCTATAGAAGGTAGCATCCATATACCACAAGTATGGGATACCTAACATCACCCCATAGACATCTAATGGTGAAACTTCACATTCTACCTCATCAACATATTTGGAACTAATGGAAAACTTGATTTTACATCTATGAGTGATTCTCATAACAATTTTCCCTTGCAACCATAGTAGTGAAATTGGTTGCACTAGATCGCAAGTTTCTATACCAAGCTCATCGACTAATGTTTCAAAAACCAAATTAAATTGAGAA
>ML790240.1:42288-58878 GCA_009831015.1 Picea engelmannii
TGAAAAATACAACTTCATCTAGATCATAGGTGATTTCCACCACTTCTTCTTTCATCTCAATAGATGCATTTTCTTTATCTTTGGACTTTAGCTACTTTGGATGCAATTTCAAATGAAGTTTTTTAGCACTTGTTTTTTGTGTGCCCATCGACATCACAATGTTTTCAATGTTTATTAGGATCCCTCCTTTTCTTAGCTATGGTTGTCATTTTCTTGTCTCTTTTCTTGTTGGTTTCTTCTTGGCTCATGTGCTACTTCCACTTCTGGGATTCCAACTCAATATAGAAAACCCCATTTCTTGCCTCGTCTATGATTTTCACACCACAAAGTTGCAATATCTTTGGATATGGATGAAAATTACTCCAAGGTACTTCATCACCACCCCTGGCTCTTCCAAGGAAATACCCAACCTGATGGCTTGCCTCCAGAACTTAGAAGGATATTCTTGCACTCCTTATTCATGTTCTTGCCAAAGGTACTGCCACTTCATGAGATTCTCCTCTTTGTAGTCTATGGGATAAAATTGTGACTACAACATTGATATGGATTTTATGAGCAGAACGAAATGACTAAGATTATTAACAGGTGCTTAACACAAAATAATAGAGATACGGTAAAACTGGTTTTCTATTCAATAAGGAAATAAGCTTAAACTGTAAAATGCAACAGAAAACAAGCTTGCTGGATGGTGGCGGCTTATCTCTGAGAAGAGATGTGATGGCTACGCTCATTCGCAAGAAGATGATCACAATGAGGCTCTGAAGGATTTTTTACAATAAACAGGAATGCCAAAAACTCTATACATCCAAAAACCTAACCCTAGGAGATGAAGCGCCAAAAGTCATGTGGGCCTCATTTGGGTAAGTTAGTACATCAACTTCTCAGGGTCGTAACTTTTGCATACGATCTCTGTTTTAGGCACATGGTAACCCGGTGAAAAAGTATTATCGAGAAGATTCGTTTTGGGGGAAACATCAAAGGGAATTTCATGTTGCTCCATGTTTTCCCAAAAAAACATCGTTTAGGGCCTCAAAACAGCTCTAGAAGTTTTAGGACCCGAAAAACTGCTAAAATAGTAAATTACCAAAATTTCCAGAAAACTATTTTGAGCCAGTTGGAAAAGGTGGGTGGCCACCGATATCCACCTGGATCAATTCTACCTCCTTTGGAAGCAATGGTCTCCATTGCATTGAGTTCCCCCATCAGATGAGGAAATTTCTACTGAATTTGGCCCCGGGTGAGCCACTTGCCTTGGTGCAGGAGTTGCCCTGCTTTGACGACTCGATAAAGATGGATCCTTTTTTGTCGAATGCCCTTGATATGTGTGTCCACAATTTGATCACTGGATGCCTATTGTATGCAGTCGAGGTTGATCTCTTTTGGTGTCAGTTGTTCTGCTACTTTTGAGGTGTCCAATAATGGTGGGAAATAAGTGAAAATGAGATCCACGTTGAACATTGGGTGCAGGCCAAGGAAAGGAGGAATGTTGAGCTCAAAAGAATTATCCCCCACAACCTTGGTGATGGTGTACGACCCATAATGGAGTGGGCAAAGCTTCTGATGGGGTCTTGTAAGGTGTTCTTTCTACAAGTGCAACCAAACTTTGTCGCCCACCTGAAACTTATGTGGCACCCGATGTTGATCATGGCACTGCTTGTACTTGTCATTGGACTTCTGTAGGATATCCTAAACCTATTGGCGGATGTGTTGGATCTACTCAATGAACCGGGTGGCTTTTCCAGCTTTAGTTGGAGCAGGAGATGAGTCGTTCTAGGTGACCGCAAGGGGAGGTGCAACATCTATGGGACCCAATGGTTGGAATCCCAACCCCACCTGAAAGGGGTTGTGGTCGGTTGAGCTATGCAAGGCTCACTTGTAGCTATGTTGGACATAGGGAAGGCTCTCATCCCATGTGCGAGGGTGATTGGAATTATACATGTGAAGGATATGCATAATCATTTGATTTACAACGTCGGTTTGGCCATCTATCTAGGGGTGGATGGTCGTGGATTTGGTGAGCTTGGTGTCCAGTAGTGACCAGAGAATCGACCAGAATGTGCTGAGAAATTGACTGTCCCAATCTGAGAAAATGGTTTGTGGGATTCCAAAATGTACCCAGACTCATTCAAAGAAGAGCTTGGCAGTGGCCTCTGTTATGATGCTCTTCTTGCAGGCAACCAAAATCGCCATCTTAGAAAAGTGATCAACAACTACAAAAACGCAGTCAAATCCCCACTTGGTGGATGGGAGGCCCGACATGTAGTCCATTGAGATGGATTCCCATGGCCTGTTAGGAGTAGGAAGAGGGGTGTACATGCCCTGTTTCTTAGTGGTCGGTTTGGCAATAGCGTAGGCAGTACAGGACCTAATATACTTGTTGACCTCCTATCGAAGTTTCGACGAGTAGAAATGTTTATGTAGCATCGCCATTGTCTTTTCGACACCAAAGTGTCCTGCCACACGACTGTAGTGGGCTTCCCAGATCATCTTCGCTCGCTCGCTTGATGGAACACAGATATGACCTAGACGACACAACAACCCATCTTGAAGATGGAAATTATCGACAACTGTGTTTACACCCAACATTTGGTAGGTGGTGGCAAAGTCTGGGTCTGTCTCATAGAGTTGGGGCCATCCAGAGGTCTCATGGCCATAAGAGTCTAGAACCATGGTGAGTGTCACGACTGGCGATCTGTTGAGGCAATCAACGACATGGTTGGTGCTTCATGTTTTATACTTGATGTTGAGGTGGAATTGTTGCAAGTATGTGGACCACTTTTGATGGCAGCCATTCTACAATTTTCCTTATGTCTACATGAATTGCAATGGCTTATGATCAGTGTGGATGACTATCTCCTTCCCAAGAATGAAATGTCTCCATTAGCGACATGCTTTCACAATGGAGTACATTTATTTGTCGTAAGTAGGGTACTTACAGACAACATATGCTAGTGTCTCACTATGATAGGCCACGGGGTGGCCGTGCTGAGTGAGAATGATGCCCACAACATAGTAAGAAGCATCTGTCTCGATATCAAAGGGTTGTTACAGGTCTGGTAGTGAAAGTAATGGGGTTGAGTATAAGCACTACTTCAAATAATCAAACGCTTGTTTTTGGGCCCCACACAAATTTCACCTTACCACCACCACTAGTTATTTGGCTGAGGGCCCATGCAATATGGCAGAATCCCAACACGAACCTGTAGTAGAAATTGGCAAGGCCCAAGAAGCTCTGAAGCTCAGTGAGTGTGGTTGGGGCTGGCCAGTCACGGATGACTTGGATCTTGGCTAGATCCACATGTATGTCATGTTGATCAACGATGTAGCCCAGGTAATAGACCCTGTCCATGCCGAAGGAGCATTTTTCCAAGTTGGCGTATAGCTTGTGCTGCCGCAGGGTGTGCAAAACCTATTGAATATGATGCAAGTGTTCAACCCAAGTCTTGTTGTAAATGAGAATGTCATCTAGATACACCACTACAAAAGTATTGGTGAATGGTCGTAGGATATCGTCCATCATCCTCATGAAAGTGGTTGGAGCATTTTTCAAACCAAAGGGCATGACCAACCATTCAAAAAGGCCTTCCTTTGACTTGAAGGCAGTCTTCCATACATCTATCTATTCTATCGGGACCTAGTGGTAGCCCCCGCGAGTTGATCAAGGAGGTCGTCGATTCCGGGAATCGGGTACTGGTTTCTTACTGTGATTTTATTCAGCGCCCAGTAATCAATGAAGAGTCGTGAGGCTCCATATTTCTTTTATACCAGCACGATTGGGCTCCTGCAAGGTGATGAGCTTGGATGGATGTGCCCCTTGTGGAGTAGTTCTTGTATATGTCACTTGATCTCCTCATTCTCTAATAGAGAGCGGCGATAGACTGGCCCATTGGGAAGCGATGCATCGAGGGTCAGATCGATGGGGTTCTTGACATGGCAGTGCAGAGGTACCCCGATAGGTGAGGAGAAGATATCCGAGTATTCTTCCACGACCTTGTCTACTTGCTTCTACTGTGTCGAGAGGTCTGCCACAGAGACCTTGGATGTGGCTGTGATCTTTCGCTCATTCTGAGAGTGAATCATGAAGAAGACAAACTTCCCCGTCTGAGATATGACCTTCCTACATTGCTTAGCATAGATCAAGGAAATAACACTAGGTGGGACTGCCTCTGGTATCCTGTTCAAAGTAATAATAACACTACGATGCCTAAACTCATATATAGCATGATGTTTCCATAAATAAGGTTGGCCCAAAAGAACATCACAAACTTTGAGAGGAGCAACATCACACAATACCTCGTCTTTGAAGGGCTTGATGTCATATGACAGTCGACACTGTTGGCTAACGCAGAGATGACTTCCTTGGCGGAGCCATCCAATGGTGTAGGGTTGTGGGTGTGGCATTGTCGATAGGGCCAGCCGCTTGACGACCTCTTCTAATATGAGGTTCTTCTATTTATCGCTATCAACGATGAAGTGCAACGAGGTGCCTTTTACCAACATCTGTGAATGGAAGAGGTGCTCTCCTTCTTCTGGCTCGTTTGGTTCACCAGGCTGGAGCTTGGTGGTTACAACGGTGGCACTGGGTTCCGCGTCAATGATCTGTCTTCCCCTTTCTGGTTCTGACTCAGAGTCAAAACCCGCATCTGATTTAGAGGCTTTCACTTTGGCCACCAGCGACTGCTTTGAGTGGAAATCAACAGTGTTATGCCAAGGGCTCTTATGGAAGTTGCACCACTTCCCGTTGTCTTTCTTTGTCTTTCTGATGTTATTCTTTGCTTGTGGATTGGAATGTTTGTCCTGATACTTTCCATATTTTCTCTGTCCTTTTTTTGTGGGTTGGACCTACCCTTTCCTAGATTTTGTTTTGAGGGGTTCCCATGCCCAAATTGTTGTGTCTTTTGTTTGAGCTTCTGCTCTATTTTGACAGCATATCGGTAGGCCGCGCCTAAGGATGAGATGTCCAGAAATTCCATTTCGGTCTAGATGTATCTATGCAAAGCACCATGATACTTGAGCACTAGATGTCGCTATGAATCTTTGATACCCAACTTGGTGCGCAGGGTATGGAATATATTTGTGAAATATGGCACTGCTTGGTCTCTTTCTTGCCACAGTGTGGTCCATTTGGTATACAAGTCGTCATAACTTCCAACAGGGTAGTATTGATCCTTAATATCATCCCTGAAGGATTCCCAAGTGGTTGTGATTTTAAATAATGAGGGTTCCTCTATTTCCTTTTGCTCACATAAATTTTTCCACCAATATTGGACACGGGGAACGTATTTGAGGAGCACAACAGTAATCTTTTCTCTATTCGAAAAGTTATGGACAGAAAAACACCCTTCTAGTAGATTCAACCACTTGTCTACAACATCTGCGTCTATCTGACCTTCAAATATAGGAATATAAAAGTTTATTTGTACCTTGAAGGGGGCGCACCTCCGCTCTAAGAAGATGCGTTGCCTATTGGTATCCGTCGAAGGATTTGTGTGAAACTATCCATCATCTCATTCCTCTGTTGCATGAGGGCTTCCTCAAGAAATTTTTTGAAAGGATCTCCTATCCCATCATCTTTCTTTTCTCCTGCCATGAGAGGTCGCTTGGGCGTGCGAGAGATTTTTTCCTCAATAGAAACAAGATCGAGAGCCAACTCTTTGTACTCCGACCTCATTGGGGACATGCATTAAGACGATAAGGAGAAGACCACTTTGATGCCACTGATTCATATTTTATGAGTAGAACAAAATGAATACAGATTATTAACAGGTGCTTAACACAAAATAATAGAGATACAGTAGACTGGTTTTCTATTCAATAAGGAAATAAGCTTAAATAGTAAAATGCAGCGAAAAACAAGCTTGTTGGAATGGCAACGGCTTATCTCTGAGAAGAGATGTGATGGTTGCACTCATTCGCAAGAAGATGATCACAATGAGGCTTTGAAGGCCTTTTTATAATAAACAGGAATTCCAAAAACCCTAGACATCCAAAAATCTAACCCTAGGAGATGAAGTGCCAAAATTCATGTGGGCCCCGTTTGGGTAAGTTAGTACATCAACTTCCTGGGGTCATAACTTTTGCACATACGATCTCCATTTTACACACATGATAGCCCGTTGGAAAGGTATCATCAAGGAGATTCATTTTGGGGGCAAAATTAAAGGAACTTCCATGTTTCTCCTCGTTTTCCCAAAAAACGTCGTTTAGGGCCTCAAAACGGCTTCGAAAGTTTCAGTACCCGAAAAACCGCTAAAAATAGTAAATTACCAAAATTGCAAAAAAATTGTTTTGAGCCAGCTGGAAAAGGTGGGTGGCCACCAATATCCACCTAGATCAAACAATTTCTTGAAGTCCTCCCATTTTCTAATAATGGGATTCTAGCCTATTCTTAATGCATCCACATAAATCTCCCACCACAACAGAATTAAGCAAGCAAGTGCATAATATTTTTTTTCGTGTTTTAAGACGGAAGGAAATCAAAGAAAAAAATCAATCAACACAACTTGACTATGAACACAACTTACACCTTTAGGCAACAGACAAAAACGACCCAGCATACTAGCACATCATGCAACTGGATGAAACATGTGATATTCAATAGACAGATAAAAATGGCTACCCACCCGACATAAGCAAGACAACACCTACAAGATAAAGGAAAACATCAACAACCCAACACATCGGCTTCAACGACTAGTAACTAGAAACCTCTACAGCACGCAAACCCAACGCATTAAGGCGTTACAGAGCCAAGTACCAAAATCAATTGCAACGAACAATACGCCCACATCGGGAAGCACAAGACTCCAGCCAGGTTATCATTAGCATCTATCCATCACGACGTGCAATGATCCCGTCATCAAGATTCATTCCATCACAAGGCGATAGGCGTGCCCGTAACTAAGGCGCAACATAACATATCTAGATTAATAAACCAAGAAAAATCCAACGCGCTAGGAGACCAAATTAACTGTCAGAAATACAAGAAGACTATATCCAAGAACCCAATTGACTAGTCAACAAGACGCAAGGTGACTTCATAGAATATTTAAATGGTACAACTGACCAAAGAATTCTTGTTTTCTTATGAGGCACTTTTTCCAGGAAGTATCCCAACCGTAAAACATAATTAATTTGAATATTATATAAAAATTCATGTGCACGGATATTATTTGAAAGATAGCTTAATCATAGTGATATAAGGAATTAGTACTCACATTTTGTTAAACTAAAAATGTCTCCCATCATAAACACGTAAATTAATATATTAAGAACATGAATGCAAGGGGTTTTCTTTTGGATTAACGAAGGAACTTCCACATCATCTTATCGGTCAATTAAATAGTTGTCTAGAAATAAAATCATTGTCAAACCTATACAAGATCGTTGTTTGTCATTCATATCATTGTATATTAATTATGTCTCTGTCTATTGGTAAACCTATTTATAACGATGATGTTGTTGTCCCATAATAATATTTCTGCCCATTACTATTCGTTGTCAACAACACCATCATTGTCTGTTAAAGTTTGTTGTCAACTATAACATGCTAACTATTAATAATGGTTGTATAGCATTTATTTTGATGTCTGTTTAACACATTATCTGATATCGTTGTCTAAATATATGATATGATATCACTGTCTAAATATATGATATAATATCGTTGTCTAAATATACGATAATACAAATCGCATTGGTAATAGTTGTAAACAAATCGCATTCATAATAAATCGTTGGAATAACAACAACATTTTAAGGGAAAATCGCGGAGTCAAATATGATATTGCTATGTAATCGTATATCGTATATCGTTGTCAACGATCAAGTCATTGTCCAGTGGCAAGTTATTGATACATCTATTTCTAAAACTTAGTGATAAATAAATCGATAAATCTGTTGACATTGCTGGGTAAATACAGAGTAATCCGCCCAGAAAATCGTGGTGTAGATTCTGTGTATTGTGCCAAGAAAATCGTGACGTGGAGGCCGGGTAATATGCCAAGTAAAACGTAGACTTATCATCAAAAAATGAAGGCATAAATAATGTGCAGATATATATATCAACTCACAGCCATATTATTAAAGAGAAACGCGGACTTACCATCCAAAAACTCAAACATAAATAATTTGCAGATATGTACCAACGCGCAGCCATATTATTAAAGAAAAACGCAGACATTATCATCCAAAACATAGTCATAAACAATGTACAGAGATATATATCAACTCGCAACCTTATTATTAAAGAAAAACACAGAGAGTTATCGTTCAAGCATAGAGATTTATCAGAGTTTAAACAATTAAAACGCAGAGTGTAATCGGAGTTTAATCAATCAAGACGCAGAGTTTAATCAGAGTTTAATCACAAGAGAAAAACACAGAGAGAAGTAAGGCATAGATAGTTGGGCGAAATTTATCCTTCACTTATTATCCATGCACAGGAAAGAAGGGCATTTGAATTTATAGGTATTTGAACACCGGAGTGACGACCGTCGATTCGGCTCTTGGCTGACTGCTCAGGCACGGAATAATAACTTAAGCGATAAGGGACATAAGATAAATACTCAATTTTTCTTCGTATTAATTAATAAAAACAAATGCAGAGAAGTCATTGCAATCAGAGGTTGGGTTCGCCATGGGAAATCAATTCAGAATACAACGAGCAAGGGGATTACAAATACCGTAGGAAAGCAGGTGAAATAAATCTCATGGCAATGAAATCTCAAACCGAGCACAGAAAAATAACATGCGAAAATTAAATTTCATTGCAAGTAACAACTTTAACAGGCATACCTTAGCCAAATGTGAATGCTCCGGAGTTGTTGTCCTGCGCGTGCTTCGTTTAGCTCTCGCTTGCCAACCGATGTGACCTCATCAGTACCTCCCAACCAATCCTAGGGGTAGTCTTCTTCCCCTTATGCCCCCCAAGCCACAAAGGGGCCATGCACACAATACCAGAGAATGCTAGCACCCATCTCGCCTCGCAAGGTCGAGCTACCACTCGTTACCCGATCTCAGTATCCTAACTCCCACAAGAGAAAGTTTAGTCAAGGTAAAATTTCAGCAGCATAACATTACACAAAAAGATGAGATCAATACTCCTCCTCCTCCATCCTTTTAATATAGTTTTCAAGTAATTAGTTTCCCAAATTCTCATTAAATTCCTTTTTCATTTTATTAATTAAGTCAAAATTCTTATTTCCCTCACCCACCTAAAATCATTCCTAAAAATGTTCCTCGGTGTCCCAATATTCCCTCACAATTCTTAAATGACTTACGCCTTACTTAATTCCTAGTTGAGTTCATAATTAGAAAGTCCCAAATGCTAGATTCCTTACTAAGTTATACATTCAGATTTTTCTTTAAGTCTCCCCTTTTCTTTAAGTTTCCCTTTTCCCTTAATTTCCTTTTTCTTTTAAGTTTCCCCCTTTTTCCTATTTAACTAAAAATTAATTTAGCAAGTGTAAATAAAAAAACCATTTACCCTTTTTCCTTTTTAATTCAAAATTAATTTAGCAAGTGTAGATAAAAAAAAACAATCATTACCCCTTTTTAAAAATTTAATCCTCCATTATAATTTTGACTTTAATAAATAAGTTTGGATTTCTTACCCCCCCCCCTTCTTGCTATATGTTTATTTATTATTATTTTTTGACCACATGTTCTACTTAGACCTAGGTTGTAATTTCACTAGGTTGGGCGACATTTTTATTAGGAAAAATTGTTTTTAAACCTTACTTATCACATCATTAAATTTAAGGCCAACCAATTTTATTCACTTACCAGTTAAAATCGCGACGTGCCCTTTAGGATGCACTAGGTGCTCCAAGGGTTCCACTTGCCTCATTTCATTTTCCTTGCACGACGTGCCCTTCAAGACACACTACATGCTCCAAGGGTGCCACTCACCTCTTGACTGACTTTGGTAGACGTCAAACCCCTGAGTCAATACTCCGCCAAGTGATCTTGTGGGAGACTAAGGGCCTCTAAGGAATAAGGCCCTTGCCTTATTGCACACCCCTTAGAATCATCATGAGCGACTGTCACAGTCTTCCCTCACGACATCATGGGTCTTCTCGAACTAGGTAATTGTTAACCTATAGTTCGATCCACGGTGAGAGTGCTAGTAGGTTGTGGCAGGATTGTTGCCACACCTCTCCCTCAAAGTCTCTGGTTGTCATGTGTGACCCCTCTACTCCATATGTGAGTCTGGTCAACAAGCTATCATCAGCCTGCATCCATCATCAAATCATGTCAGCAATAATAATCAATCATCATAACATCTAATCATATGTACATATGTCACATCAACAACATTTAAACCCAATAGTCCACTCCCTGACTCGATTTGGACTCCAAGGGGTTTCATCGATGCCTCTTCATCCTCAATGTCCAAAGTCCTACACACTTAGGAGAACCCAGTTAATAGAACCTGTCTAAGTAAATACAATCAAAATAACATATCATCAAATCCATCATATCTCATAATAATAATCGAAACAACCAATAGTATAATAACCCGAATCGCTTGCAAGCAAGTGTCCTCAAAGAATAAGTTCGCTCAATGTGCGCAAGAGAAGAATGTTACATACACCCCCTCTTGGTCTAAACTTTGTCCTGAAGTTTCACAGTGTATAAGTGTCGAAATAAAGTGTATCACATTATCATAAGTTTATCTATCAAACAAAAATGGAAACTGTTGATGCATATCATATGCGTCCTCCTAGGTCGCCGAGTGTGGACTACAATTGTCCCATTGGACCTTGACCTAATCTACTGTTTGAAGTTGTAGGTGTTGAATGCGATGGTCCAGGATGCGTATTGGCTCAGCCGTGAGCGCACCCTCGTCAAATACCTGCAAGGAACTCATGTCAATAACATGTGTAGGATCACTAATATAATGTCTCAAAACAGATACATGAAAAACATCGTGCATACGCCTCAAAGAATTAGGCAAGGCTAGTCGATAGACCATGGGCCCCTTCTTTTCCACAATATCGAAAGGTCCCATGAACCTAGGAGAGATTTTAGCACCCTTTCCAAACTTGATCGAACTCTTATGTGGTTTCACCAGCAAGAAGACTCGATCGCCAACTTTGTAACTAAGATCGACACGATGTGCATTGACATAACTCTTCTGTCGATCGTGTGCTTCTTTTATCCTTGTATTATTGTTTACATTTGATCTTCCATTTCTTGGATCGCTTTTGGCCCCACCAGGACCCTATCCTCAAGCCGATACCAACTCAAAGGTGTCTGACACGGTCACCCGTAAAGAAGATTGAAAGGCGCCATATTAATATTGCTTTGCTAACTATTGTTATACGCAAATTATACCAGTGGCAAGAATTATTTCCAACGCTAATGTTGGTCCAATCGTACATGTGCAACATATCCTCCAAGATTTTTTTTGTTTGTTCGGTCTTCCCATCTGTCTCCGGGTGATACGTTGTACTAAAGTTAAGTTGGGTTCGCAAGGCCTCTTGGAAACTAGTCCAAAATCGTCTAGTAAACATTGATCCTCGATCAGATATAATCCTCTTAGGCATGCCATGCAGCCTCACAATCTCGTTGATGAAAACTCTAGCTATGTTAGGTGCCTGATACATCGTACGCACAGGAATAAAATGAGCACTCTTCGTTAGAGTGTCGACTACCTCAAAAATCGAGTCGTGTCTCCTTTCCATCAGGGGCAATCCAACAATGAAATCCATCGAAATGACCTCCCATTTCGATTTTGGAATAGCATGTGGTTGTAGTAATCTTTCCGGATGTCTATGCTCAGCCTTCAAATCTTGGTACCATCATTGTGTTTTTTCTGATAAAATCTTTGACCTCTTTGTACTAGTCATCATTGCACTGTAAAGTTAGAATCTTTTCACATAGATTCGTCTGAAGAGGCATCACAGAAAAGATGTGTGGTCTCTGACTCAATGCATCTGCCACTCTGTTCATTGTTCTCTTTATGCAAGTAATATTGAAATCATACTCGCTAATCAATTCCAACCAACGTCGTTGTCATACGTTCAAGTCGCTTTGCGTAAAGATGTGTTGTAGTCCATAGTGGTCCATTTTTAGTTTGAATTTCCGTCCAATCAGGTAATGTATCCAAACTCTCAAGGCATAAACAATGTATAACAACTCCAAATCGTGCATTGCACAGTTATCCTCATGTCGTCTCAACTTTCTCGAGATGTAAATGATAACTCGATTGTCTTACATCAAGACCCCTCCTAAGCCTTCCTTGGATGTGTCAGTTCATACAAAGAAGTCTGCATCCATGTCAGGGACCTTTAGTATTGGTGTTGTCTTCAATGTCTCCTTGAGCCTCCGAAATTCCTCCGTGCATTTCTCGGTCCAAACAAACTTCTTGTTCTTCTTCTACAATTCCATAATCAGATTTGCTATCTTCAAAACACCCTCGATGAACCATCAATAGTATCCTGCTAAACCCATGAAGCTATGCACTTTAGGGACATTAGTCGACATAGGCCATTCCATAATAGCCTCGACCTTTGCTGGATCCACAATGATACCTTCGTCAGAGATGACATGCCCTAAGTAGTGAATCTTCGATTGATAAAACGATCATTTAGACAATTTCCCATACAATTTGTTCTCTCGCAAACACTGTAGTACCAAGCGCAAGTGTGCATCATGCTCCTCCATCGTCCGAGAGTAAATCAAAATATCGTTAATGCATACTTGGATGAACTTTTCCAAGTAGTCACGGAACACCCCATTCATCAAACTCATAATTACCCCTGGGGTGTTCGTCAGTCCAAATGGTGATAAAGTAAACTCGTAATGTCCAAACCTCGTCCTAAATGCAGTCTTAGGGACGTCATCCTCCTTGATCTATAACTGGTGATACCCCAATATCAAGTCGATCTTTGAAAACACCATCGCACACTTCATATGATCAAATAGATCATCAATCCTTGGCAACAGATATTGATTCTTGATCGTGGCCTTGTTCAATTGATGATAGTCAATGCAGAGTCTCCACGACCCACCCTTCTTTCGTATGAAAATAATAGGTGCACCCCACGGTGACACACTTGGATGTATAAGTCCTAGGTCCAGCAATTCCTTCAGTTTCAATCTCAACTCCTGTAACTCCAGGGTCGACATCTGATAAGGCATTCTTTTTATCGGTTCAGTTCCCGGTTTTAGGTCGATGGTAAATTCCAATTCCCTCTCTGGCAACATCCTAGGTAACTCCTCCGGGAAGACATCCACAAACTCTCTCACCACCGGAAGGTGTTCTAGACCTTCCGCTACTCCCTTCTCTTTTAACGCAAGGATCGCATAAAGATTACATCCCTTGCACATGCTCTTCCGTAGTTGTAAGGAAGAGATGAACCTCAAGGAAACTCCCTAGTTATGACCTACAATCACATGTCTCTATCCCTCATCATCAACCAAGCTCAACTATTTCATCTTATAGTTGAGTATCTCCTCATGCGATTCCAACCAGTCCATATCGATCACGACGTCATAAGATCCTAGGATCATGATGTATAGGTTGGCCCTAGTGACAAACTCTTCTAGGTTAAGGCTACATCCTGTAACCTTCCCTCCAACCTTTTGTTTGTCTCCTGAAGCCATTTCTACAAAGGTAAATTCATCCTGTTATACTGCCTTTACCTTAATCATTTTTAGCGCTGCACCAGAAATGAAACTCTCGGTAGCATTGGGATCTATCAAAATACTAAGGGTCTGGTCAGTGACAGTACCTGACATATCGAGCACAGTCGACTAGTGCTCTGCCTGGCAGTTATTCATTATTGCATGAATCCAATGGGCCTTGCCCAAATCTCCCACGGTAGTGGGTCTGACTGATCTAGATGCTCTAGTCCTCTCCAATGGGAAGTCACGCTGGTAATGTGACTCCCCACATGTCCAACACCCTTTCTTTGGTCCAGTAGTCCTGGTACCCGAAGTAGAAGTTGACGACCCATCAACTTGGAACCCTGGTTTGTTCTATTAAACATGCCTAAATTCTTGTTGTTGCGGTCGACGCTGGTGTTGGTTTTGTGGTCCTTGGTAAGGAGTCCATTGTTGCGGCACTGGTCACCGAGGTATAGTGAAAGTTGATCCTCTCTGGAAGCCATGATATCCTGGTGTATGTCTAGCTGGTGTCTAATGTTGTTGCACACTAGATGACACCTTCCTTGTTGTTCTCGTTGGAGTCTTGCTCTGACCCCCGCTGATAAGCTCCTCTTCTGCTATGAGGGCCTTATGGATGACATCATGCAAGGCTTAAGGCATCGAAATCATAACCTTTGCACGAAGGCTAACATTAAGTCCAAACATTAACCTATTGACCTTATGTTTCTCGGTATTCAAGTGTAGAGCATACCAAAGCATCTCCATAAAATGGGCCTCGTACTCGGGCACCGTACGGTCGCCCTATCGCAAGGCATTGAACTCGTTGAGATGACGCTCAATGAATTCCTCTGATAGATATATCTCTCGAAATCATTCCTCGAACGGTTCCCATGACACGTCTTCGATGCTCATGTTCAATTGTGGTAGGAGCGGCTTCCACCATAGAAGAGCGCTCCCCTTCAGTTGAAATACCGCCCTGCGGACCTTCATACTGGAGGTCGAAATTGAGAAGTGTGAAGCACATCGCCTTGATCTACAGCCATGCCTCAACGAAGAAGTCGTCTGTGGCACTTGTGGACTCGATAAATCATATCTCTCGAGTTCTCGGTGGATGTTGACGGTACTTGCCAGGGTGTGTTGTGGACCCTCAGGGGTACAGGCACCCTGGCCTCATCTTGGTACAGATGGTGAATCAAGGCCTTTTGACATTCCCTAGAAGGACCTTGTCATACCATCATCATCCCTTACAAGAATTGAATCCAACCCAAGGACTTGTTCTTCTCCTTAGGGGTTAGACTCCGAGGGTGGGGGCACCTCTGGAGGCGTCGCACCTCCTTCCACGACACCCATTGCGAACCTCTGTGGTGTCCTCTGACCGAGATCACCGCATGGATGCATTAAATTTTTTACTTAGCACTAGGTTATTACTCAAGGGTTTACTGCAATGTAAAGCATGGTGATCCATAGTCGCAGGGTTGAACCTTCTCTGATACCATATGTAACGACCCCATCATTACGACCACGTGCGACGCAAGCAAGTGCATAATTTTTTTTTTCATGTTTTAAGCAGGAAGGCAATCAACGAAATTAATCAATCAACAAAACTTGATGATGAACACAAATTATGAATTCAGGCAACAGACAACAATGAACCAACATACTAGCACATCATGCAACTGGACGAAACATGTGATATTCAATAGACAGATAAAATGGCTACCTGCCGGACACAAGAAAGAAAATTCCTACAAGCTAAAGGATAACATCAAAAACCTGACATATCAGATTCGACGACCAGTAATGAGAACCCTCTATAGCGCACAAACCCAACACATTAAGGCATTACAGAACCAAGTACCAAAATCAACTGCAATGAACAATACGCCCACATCGAGAAGCACAAGGCTCCGACCAGGTTATCATTCACATCTATCCATCAGGGAATGCAATGATCCCCTCATCAGGATTCATGCCATCACAAGGCGATAGGCATGCCCGTAACCAAGGCGCAACATAACATATCTAGACCAATAACCTAAGAAAAATCCAACGCGCTAGGAGACCAAATTAACTGTCAAAAATACAAGAAGACTATATCCAAGCACCCAATCGACTAGTCAACAAGATGCAAGGTGACTTCATACAATATTTATATTGCGCAACGAACTGAAGAATTCTTGTTTTCTTATGAGGCACTTTTTCTAGGAAGTCTCCCAACTGTAAAACACAAATAATTCGAATATTATGTAGAAATCACGTGCATGGATGTTTTGTTTTAATTATCTATCTAGTAGAATATTATTTGAAAGCTGGCTTAATCATAGTGGTATAAGGAATTAGTACTTACTTTTTTTTAAGCTAAAAATGTCTCCCATCATAAACACATAAATTAATATATTAAGAACATGAATGCAAGGGGTTTTCTTTTGGATTAACGAAGGAACTTCCACATCATCTTATCGGTCAGTTAAAGAGCTTTCCAAAAATAAAATCGATGTCAAACCTATACAAAATCGTTTTCTGTCATTCATATCATTGTCTATTAATTATGTCTCTATCTATTAGTAAACCTATGTCTAACAATGATTTTGTTGTCCCATAATAATATTTCTGCCCATTACTATTCGTTGTCAACAACAACATCGTTGTCTGTTAAAGTTTGTTGTCAACTATAACATGCTAACTATTAATAATGGTTGTATAGCATTTATTTTGTTGTTTGTTTAACACATGATATGATATCACTATCTAAATATATGATATGATATCACTGTCTAAATATATGATAATATAAATCGCATTGATAATAGAATCACATTGGTAATAGTTGTAAACAAATCGCATTGATAGTAAATCGTTGGAATAACAACTACATTTTAAGGGAAAATCGTGGAGTCAAATATGATATTGCTATGTAATCACACATTGTTGTCAACGATCAAGTCATTGTCCAGTGGAAAGTTATTGATACAT
>ML790240.1:60295-100164 GCA_009831015.1 Picea engelmannii
CCGGAGTGACGACCGTCAATTCGGCTCCTGGCCGACTGCTCAGGCACGGACTAATAACTTAAGGGATAAGGGACAAAAGATAAAAACTCAATTTTTCGTTGTATTAATCAATAAAAACAAACATAGAGAAATCATTGCAATCAGAAGTTGGGTTCTCCATGGGAAATCAATTCAGAATATAGTGAGCAAGAGGATTACAAATACCATAGGAAAGCAGGTGCAATAAATCTCATGGCAATGAAATCTTCAATCGAGCACAGAAAAATAACATGTGAAAATTAAATTTCATTGCAAGTAACAACTTTAATAGTTGTACCTTAGCCAAACGCGAATGCTTCAGAGTTGTTGTCCTACGTGCGCTCAGTCCAACTCTCGCTTGCCAATCGATGTGACCTCACTGGTACCTCCCAGCCAACTCTAGGGGTACTCTTCTTCCCTCTGAGCCCCCCGAGCTGCAAAGGGGCCACACACACAATACCATAGAATGCTAGCACCTAGCTCGCCTCGCAAGGTTGAGCTACCACTCGTTACCCGAGCTCGATATCCCAACTCCCACAAGAGAAAGTTTAGTCAAGGTAAAATTTCAGCAGCGTAACGTTACATAAAAAGATGAGATCCATACTCCTCCTCCTCCATCCTTTTTATAGATTTTTCAAGTAATTAGTTTCCCAAATTCTCATTAAATTCCTTTTTCATTTAATTAATTAGGAAAAACCTCCCCCATACATATGTCGCCCACTTAGTTGCACCAGAAAATCAGTTTTATTAATTAAGTAAAAATTTCTATTTCCCCCACCCACCTAAAATCATTTCTAAAAACGCTCCTCGATGTCTCAATATTCCCTCACAATTCTTAAATGAATTACGCCTTACTTAATTCCTAGTTGAGTTCATAATTAGAAAGTCCCAAAGGCTAGATTCCTTACTAAGTTAGACATTCATCTTTTTTTTTTAAGTCTCCCATTTTCTTTAAGTTTCCCTTTTCCCTTAATTTCCTTTTTCTTTTAAGTTTCCCCCTTTTTCATATTTAACTAAAAATTAATTTAGCAAGTGTAGATAAAACAACCATTTACCCTTTTTACTTTTTAATTAAAAATTAATTTAGCAAGTGTAGATAAAAAAAAACAACCATTACCCATTTTTTAAAATTTAATCCTCCATTATAATTTGGACTTTAATAAATAAGTTTGGATTTATTATCCCCCTCCCCCCTTCTTGTTATATGCTTTTTATTTTTATTTTTTTTGACCACATGTTCTACTTAGAACTAGGTTGTAATTTCACTAGGTTGGGCGACATTTTTATTAGGAAAAAAAAAATTAAACCTTACTTATCACATCATTAAATTTAAGGCTGACTAATTTTATTCACTTACCAGTTAAAATCGTGGCCTGCCCTTCAGGATGCACTAGGTGCTCCAAGGGTGCCACTCGCCTCGTTTCATTTTCCTTGGGCGACATGCCCTTCAAGACAAACTACGTGCTCCAAGGGTGCCACTCGCCTCTTGACTGACTTTGGTAGACGTCAAACCCATGGAGTCAATACTCCACCAGGTTATCTTGTGGGACACTAAGGGTCTCTAAGGAATAAGGCCCTTTCCTTATTGCACGCCCCTTAGAATCATCGTGAGAGACTGTCACAGTTTTCCCTCATGACATCATGGGTCTTATCGAACTAGGTAATTGATAACCTACAGCTCACACCATGAGGGGAGTGCTAGTATGTTGTGGAAGGGTTGATGCCACACCTCTCCCTCAAAGTCTCTGGTTGTCCTACGTGACCCCTCTACTCCATATGTGATTATGTTCGGCAAGCTATCGTCAGCCTGCATCCAACATTGGATCATGTCAACAATAATAATCAATCATCATAACATCTAATCATATGTACATATGTCACATCAACAACTTTTAAACCCAATAGTCCACTCCCTAACTCGATCCAGCGTCCAAGGGCTTTCATCGATGCCTCTGCATCCTCAATGTCCAAAGTCCTGCACACTCAAGAGAACCCAGTCAATAGCCAATGTCTACATAAATACAATCAAAATAACATATCATCAAATCCATCATATCTCATAATCATTATCGAAATGACCAATAGTACAATAACCCGGATCACTTGCAAGCAAGTGTCCTCAAAGAATAAGTTCGCTCAGTGCGCGCAAGAGTAGGGTGTTACATGGTCATCTTCAAATGGGAAAAGGAAATTTATTATGTTTCTTGGATTTGATAAAGACCAAAGTAAACTTCCAATTGTTTCAACCAACTATCTAATACTTCAACATTATTTTGTTCATCATAGACGGGTATTTCAATTTTTGCTTCAACTTTGAAAGGAATATGGGAAGATAAAGAAAAATAATGGTTTTTAACCAAATTATTTTAAGTGGGATATTCTTAGTGTGGCTTATATTCTTCATGCTCAGTCTCTAATGATTTTTCTTCCCTATCTTTCTTCACCAACAATGTTGTCACCAATTTTGTCAATGTAGTAATTATTTTCTCTGACCGAGAAAATATGATATCCGAGTCTTCCTTGTCATCTTCTTCATGATGATTCCCCTCCATTGATGGTCCTCTAATTTTCTATAGGCTTGACAACATTGCTTGTCCACTATTTTGATATTGGTTGTAGGTGTTTACCATGTCAATTTTCTCCAAGTCTTTGAAACCTGCTCTGATACCATCTGTTTCATAAATGGTGGGCGTATGGCCCAATTTATCTAACATAGATCCTTTTGTGGAATTTATATTTTTTTCATTTTTCTTTGGTTTGTTTATTTCTTGATTTGAATTTCTTGTGGTTTCTAGACCAATGCCAATTAAGTTCCCAAACCGTGTTTATGGGAAGGGTTAGGCTCAAATATCATTACATAGTGATCTGTATGTCTAAGACCAACAATGAAGGAAATGCTCGGTGAACATATTTAGTCATCCAAAGGTGGAGAAAAATGTCCATGTGATGAATTATGTTCCCTAGTAGTGAAGGAAATGTTCTATGAATGGATTTAACTGCTCAACAATGGAGAAAAACTCCCAGGGGATGAATTATGTCTACTAGTAGTAAAGGGAATGCTCTATGGATGGATTTAGTCACTCAACAATGGATAAAAACACCTAGGAAACATTAGGACACTAAGTATGGTATGTCCACGACCTATGGGAAAATGAAAAACAAATAGGAAGTATGAAAACAGTGTGTATGTCTTGTGGGCAAAGAACAAACCAACCAACAATATAAATCGTAGCCTAGATGAGCAAATACAATTTGTGGGTGAGTGGAAACTCAGTCAACAAGAAAAAATGATGCCCAGAGAGGATTGAGCTAGTGAAGCTTGCATCTACTAACCAAAACAAAAATTTCAAGAAATACAACTCAAACTAGAACCATAATAAACCTCCATAGAGCATATTACATTCACATAATATAAACAACACAGATTTATCTTTCTTGGGAAATTCATTACAAAGAGTGGGCTATGCATGCCCATAAATATCATGCATTGTTACTCACTAGAATAAATGTGGATGGCCATGGCTCAAAGATGCCTTCGCTCGTTGTGGACATGCTCCTTGACTCCTTCATCCACTGATCTTCAAGTAGGTTGTACTCTTCAAGATTTCATCTTTGAAAACTTCACAAGTTCTGCTCACCTCCCCCTTTCTCACTACAACCTTCGATTTTAATGGTATACCTTTGGAAGGCCAACCATCATAATGGTTCATTTTCACTTCCAATTTTTCCAAAAAAAGACAAAATTAAATTAAATTAAACATTGCATGCTTATTATAAATTTACAATAAGGTGTGGAAAAGATTCGATTCAAATCACTCATGGTGTTAGGCACTAGATCTATTATAATAACATAAAACAACAATATTGCAGTGAATACCAACAAAATAACAACAAAGAACATAAATAGAGTAGCGAAACAACATAATATATGGAACCACAACACTAAAATAATACCTTTATTGATAGGAAGAAATGTTCACTTGCCTCTTCGAGGGAGAAACCTCCAACAAAGCATAGCTCTATTACAATAATTCTCAAGACAAATCCCTCTCATACCTTCTACTCTTATTTATATAAATTATATCTTCTAAAGAACATTCTAGAGGAAGATATTTCTAGAAGCGAAAGCTTATATTAGGTCTTCTTACATTGACTTGTTCATATTTATTAAATAGGCCTTATTAACCAGGGATGATTTAAGGATGGAAATTTATTTTAAAATGTAGAAACCTTGGTGAATCTTACTAATCCTTTATATTCCAACTATAAATCTTTGGCGATATCTTTGTAAAAATATTCAAATTTCTAAGGATTTTATAT
Organism: Picea engelmannii; assembly: GCA_009831015.1. Classification (NCBI taxonomy): domain Eukaryota; kingdom Viridiplantae; phylum Streptophyta; class Pinopsida; order Pinales; family Pinaceae; genus Picea; species Picea engelmannii. The sequence continues at coordinate 64,634 of ML790240.1, forward strand.
AGTTTTTATAATTTTTTGGCGATTTTTAAAGTAAAATAATTTTATCCTATAGAATTTGGGTGAATCATTTTTAAAATAGAGAATCTTGTTTTTGGAAAAACCATGGAAAATTAGCCCATGAGCGAAATTTAGCCCCTAAAATCATCTATGTTATTAACTAGTATCGACCTTTATTACATGGAAATATATTATTCTAACTACATGATAAGTTAGGGGTTTAGGTCCCTAACATGCCCTCCCCCTTGAAGAACAACCTTGTCCTCAAGGCTTGAGATGAGGAAATTCCTGGAGAATAATGGTCGGCTCCCAGGTGGCATCTTCTGGAATTGTATCTTTCCATTGCACTAACACCTCCTTGATGGTGCATTGATGGAGATGAAGTTCATGTTGGTCCAAGACTTCTTGTGGCTTCAACCGTATGTAACCTTCAACATCCGACTCTGGAAGAGTGGTTTGAGTTTGGCACTTATTCCCAATCACTTTCTTTACACATGAGACATGAAAAACATGATGGATATTAGAATGAATGGGAAGAGATAACTGATAGGCCATTGGTCCCACACGCTTGAGATTGGTGTAAGGACCATAAAATTTGGGAGAAATATTTTGAAAATGTTCATCTTTGAGTGAAGTCTTCTTGTAAGGTTGTAGATGAAGAAACGCCTAGTATCCTGTAGCAAATTAGCGTTCTAAATACCCTTGATCTACTTGTTGTTTCATATGATTATGAACCATGACCAAATTACCTTTGAGAGCATGAATAATGGTGGCACGAACTGTAAGAGTTTTGTCAACCTTCTGAACCTTCGAGATCCCTGGTATGTAGGAAAGAACGGATAGACTATTTTTTCTATATACTGCTTCAAAAGGAGTCATGTGGGTAGAAGTATGATAAGATGTGGTATACCACCATTCAGCTAGGGGTAACCACTGAGCCCACTAATGTTTACGGTCAGATGAAAAACACCTCAAATATTTCTCCAAACAATTGTTGACAACTTCAGTTTGGCCATGAATCTGTGGGTGATAAGCAGTATTGAGATGTAATTGTGTGCCCTGGAGCTTGAATAGTTCTTTCCAAAAATTGTTGGTAAAAGTGGGATCTTTTTCAAATACAAGAGAATGAGGCATGCCATGGAGCTTAAATATATGATCCATTGCATATGTTGTGAATGGGTGTTGAAGAGCACAAAAATGAGTATATTTGGAAAGGCGATCAACTACCACCATGATGACTGACTTATTTCCATATTTAGGTAAGCCTACAATCAAATCCATAGAAATGTCCCTCCAAATAGCTGGTGGAATGGGAAGCGGTTGTAGTGTGCCCAGAGCTTTGATAGTTTCCCCCTTGTTGCATTGACAAACATCACATTCAACCACAAAAATGTGAACTTTTTGTTTCATACCATCCCATAAAAAATAACGTTTAACTCGTTCATAGGTTTTGGTAAACCCGGAATGCCCTGTTGTGGGTGAAGCATGAAGCTCAGAAAGCATCGTGGATTTAAGTTGCGACTGGTGTCTTAAATATAGACAACCTTTGTAGTGAAGCTATTCATTGTTCCAAGAGTACACTGAAGAAACTGGAGAATTGTCTTGCAACCTGGTTGGATCAGTCGAGAATTTTTGGGGTCTTGTAACCATTCTTGGCAAACAACTTGGAGATAATATGGTACAATGAAGGAGAGGGGAAAAAGGGATCCTTCTTCTTTGTACTTTCTGGATAGAGAATCAGCCACTACATTTTCTTTTCCCTTATTATAAATGATCTCATAATCATAGAAAAATAGCTTGGTCACCCATTTTTGTTGCTCCTGAGATGAAATCCTCTATTCTAGGAAATACTTGAGGCTCTGATGGTCGATTTTAATTTGGAAGCATTTCCCCAAGAGATAAGGATTCCAAAGATCCACAACATGCAAAATAGCCAACATTTCCTTTTCATAGATTGATTGGCCAAGATGTCGCTCTGAGAGTTGTTTCCTAGTGAAGGCCAAGGGTCTATGCTCTTGCATGAGTACTGCACCAATTCCTTTCCTTGAGGCATCACATTTGAGGAAAAACGTCTTTGTGAAGTTAGGAAGGGAAAAGACAGGAGTTGTGCACATGGCTTCTTTCAATTCTTGAAAGGATTGATCATCTGTTGGAGTCCAAGTGAAAGCATTCTTTTTTAGGAGAGAAGTAAGAGGCCCTGCAAATTTTCCATAATTCTTAACAAACTTGCAATAATATCCTGTTAAACTCATAAAACCACGCAAGCTCTTGAGATTTTTTGGGCACAACCAATCCTGCATAGCTTCAATTTTCTTAGGATCCACCCTTACACCATCCTTTCCGAAAATATGACCCAAGTACTCCACTTCCGAAACTCCAAAGGCACATTTATATTTCATGATAACTGAGAGAGTATACTAAGAACTTGATCCACATGGGTAAGATGGTCTGCCCAGGTTTTACTATAGATGATAATATAATCAAATAAAACTAGGACACAATGATGAAGAAAAGGATGAAAAACACGGTTCATGAGACCTTGGAAAGTGGAGGGAGCATTACACAAGCCAAAGGGCATGACCAAGAATTCATAGTGACCCTCATGAATGTGAAAATCAGTCTTATGAATGTCTTCCTCTTGCATACGTATATGGTGGTATCTCGAACGTAGATCAAGTTTAGTAAAATATTGAGCACCACTTAATTAATCCAAAATATCATCAATGATAGGAATGGGAAATTTGTATTTGATGATGAGTTTATTGAGGGCACAAAAGTCGGGACACATATGCCAAGTACCTTAGTTTTTTAGTACCATGACCACAGGGGAAGAATAGGGGTTGGTACTAGGGCGGATAACACCTGCAGCTAACAATTCTTGAACAATTTTCTCAATTTCATTCTTTTGGGAAAAGGGATGAAGATAAGGGAAAACATTGGGAGGAAGATTGTCGAGGATGAGAGGAATGGAATGATCATGAACACCACAAGAAGGAGATAGTCCTTGGGGAGTGGAAAAAATAGCTTGGTGTTTGGAGATGATACATTGGAGGTCAGTATGCACCATAGGTGTCTCAATTGCTTGAATAGAATGGAGTTGGGAAATAATGTCGGAATGACCATTTTTTAGGATCTTTTCCGTTCGATGGGAACTAATGATCTCTGGGGATCCTGCTGTGATTCCTTGGAATTTATATTGTTATCCGGCCTATTGGAATTTCATGGTTAATTCCTTAAAATCCATCAGGATGGGACCAAGAGTGCGTAACCATTCCACACCGAGGACAATATCTCAACCACCCATGTTAATAGAAAACATATGATATTTCAGGTGGTACTACCTAATTTGGAGACACACATTTTCACAATGCCCCCCACATTTCAGGAACCACCATTGGAAATCATGATTTGAAAGTTGTTGATTGCATGTATATAGAAATGGGTTTCTTGGGTAATACGACGGTGAATAAAATTATGAGTGTTTCCACTGTCAATTAAGATGATGACCTTTCGATTATTAATGTAGCCAATGAGCTTGAGGGTTTGGGGAGCAGAGAAGCCAATGAGAGAATTCAATGAAATGAACAGTTCTACTTCTAGTTGGTCGTGGGGTGGAGTAATATCAGTTGGCTCGGTTAACTTTGCAACCAAGTCTTGAGCATTAAGTCTTGATCTCTTCTTCAAAAACAACCTCAGAGATGGCCATAAACAACTTTTGTTCCTTACACTTATGCCCTAGAAAATATTTTTCATCACAATTATAATAAAGGCCCTTGAGTCGGTGTTCCGCCATTTCATCCCGAGTTAATTTATGGATATTGAGGGGAGTGGGAGGAGGGGTTGGGTTAGTAGGTTGAGTGCGAGGAACAAAGGAAGGTTTCCGGGTTTGAGCAGAGACAATTTGTTTGGATTTCTTAACACATTGAGTAGCTTCCAACCAAGTGTGAGGGTGAGCCATGAGGACCTAGGCTCGAATTTCCTCTTTGAGGCCACTAATAAAACATTCTCGGAAGAAGCCATCAGACATGCCCTCTCTTATGAAGCCAAGTGTTCAAAGGAAGATATAAAGTCTTCCCCTGTGCCAGATTTCTTCATCTTGGTCAAAGGACCAAGATAATGGGTGTCAGTGTCAAAGAAGTCATATAACTCTACCACAAACTGAGTCTAGGAAACATACCCCTGGCATGTCTATCTATGCCATTGCCACCATTTCCAACATTCTGGATCCAAATAGAGGAAACCATAACGAAGTTTGTCCAACTCATCAGTAATTCCATGCAAGAAGAAATAATGTTCCATTTGAGTGACCCAACCAGTGGGATTAGATCCATCAAATTTATTCACTTCAACTCGAGGAAGGCGAGGGTCACGAGGAAGGGAATTGGAATGAAGGGACATATTATGGGAATATTTCTCACCTTTAGAGTGGGAATATTGTTCAAGGGAGGGAGAGCCAAGGGACTGTTTCAACCACTGGGTGAGGGAGGAAAATTCATCCTTAACCTCTTCCAATTCATCGGTAACTTTGGTCTCGAAGGTGTCCAAGAAGGAATTATTGAAAGCAATTTCAGAGGTCATTCTTTGGATGTCTACCTTGTGTTGTTTGGATTCATCTTGTAGGTGAAGGAATTCTTGGTTGCGAGTGTTGGCCATGGGTGAAGGAGGGGAACGGAAGAGGGAAAGTGGGACCACAGAAAAAAATAGCAAAAAATGATGTATATGAGTGTGTTCAGTGTGAGAAGAGGAATGCAATGAGATAGGTGTCAAATAAGGGTGCGGGAAGGTAAAAAAAAGGTTAAAAATGATAGGTATCACGACAATCAATGCGAAAAGGGGAATCTGACGCGATAGGTCTAAAATAAGGGTCCGGGGGGTAAACAAATTAAAAATTATGGGTGTCAAAACGATCCAGGAGAAAAGAGGAATCCAATGAGATATGTCTCAAATAAGGGTACTGGCAGGTCCCATACTAAAAACATTTTTTCTCATTTTTTCCATTTCGTTTGTTTTTTTTTTCTTTTTTCTTTCCTTTTCTCCCCCCCTCCCTCCCCCCTTTTTTCTTTTTCCCCATTTTTTTTTAACTTAGCTAGGGTTTTATGCAGATATGAATAATACCGTAATATCAAAATGCCCAAATTCTTAATATAAAAATGAAATAAATGTATAGTAATTTTCACAACCCGAATGTAGGAGGAAAAGTTGCAGGGAAATAGATTTTGTTCATTTTCTATTTGGAATTTTTGCGACCTGAATGTCATAGGAAAGGTTGCACATAAATAGATCTTCTTTGTTCCTTGTCTGTTTGGTTTTCTTCCCAAGGGTTAGGGTTTTTAGGGTGCCTACAAACAAGGGTTTTCCCTATGGTATAGCTCTATGATATACGTGTGGGGTCCAACAGTAGTACTCGGCCCAATATCTCAGGGTACTAACTAAGGAGGCTAGACCATACCCTTAGTTGTACTACCCGACTACCTAGGTACTAGAGAGTATCTTCTTGAGTGCTATTCTTGGTGGAATTATAGCATTTAGGAGGCTGATCAGTTGATCTATGGCTGGTTTCAGGATAGTTAGGGGGTCTCCCGATATATCGAGGTACATGGAAGCACAAGTATGTATACAGTTGTTGTCTGATGTGCTACCACTTGAAGGGGTACCAACTGGGGTTACAAGGGTGGCCAACAGATGTGCGCTTAAGTACCTCTTTTATTTCCTGTGTGTATGCTTCCCCGACCACATATTTATGCGTTGAATGACAAATCTTTGTAGCTTAAAGACGTTGGAACACATCTCTACCTTGAAAAAAAAAATTAACCCACAAATCCTGCCAAGGAAAGTTCTCTGATACCACTTGTTAGGCACCATATCTATTACAATAGCAGAAAACAACAATATTGTAGTGAATACCAGTGGAATAACAACAGAGAACAAAAATATAGCAGCGGAACAACATAATATATGGAACAACAACACCAAAATAATACCTTTATTGATAGGAAGCAATGTTCACTTGCCTCTTCGAGGGGGAAACCTCCAACAGAGCAGAGCTCTATTACAATAATTCTCAAGACAAATCCCTCTCATACCTTCTACTCTTATTTATACTAATTCTATTTTCTAAAGAACATTAGAAGCGGAAGCTTATATTAGATATTCTTACATTAACTTGTTCATATTTATTAAATAGGCCTTATTAACTAGTATCGACCTTTATTACATGGAAATATATTACTCTACCTACATGAGAAGTTAGGGGTTTAGGTCCCTAACACATTGACAAATGGCCCTTTATACTCACTTGCAGTGTTTTAGTGGATTTAATATTATAATCACAATTTACCTGCATACAACCAAAGTATAGCATGGAAATGGTTACCCGCTTTGTCAATAGTTAGTTTATCATGCCATGCTAAAAACAAAAACCACAAATGTCTAGGCTTCTAGCCAAGTTATCACTAAGAATGTACATTATTTAATCATTTTGTAGGTTAGAGGTCTTTGTAGGATCTCAATCTCAGTGTTAGTGGACTAAATAATATGTGACATTAATGTTTTTAGACAGAAGGAAACCTTGAAAAAATCGTATCCTTATATTAGCGACAACACAAGTATTGGATTTGGATTATCTCTCATACTTAAGGTTAAGTCAAAATTCTCATACAATTACATCATTTAGAACTCTTTAGGATGCAAAAGGTTATTTGAAATCCATTATAAATCATCTTGTTCTCCTTTCATTATCTTGAATCTTCTTGGTTTGAATGAATAGATTGAGGTCCATGTAAGTTTCCAATAAAAGGGTTGTAGTCTAGCACTGACATACCAATCCCTAGGGATAGGGAAGGTCTCACTTGAGGTGCATTGCTAAGACTGAAGGTTATGGGAGAAAATTGATATTCAACAAGCACAACCATATCTAAAATCGTAATCAATTTGTAATCAATTAAAATCAATTCAAAGTGTATCTACTAACCATCAGATTCATAATTACACCACACATCACAATGTAATGGAGACAATCCATCATAGTGGCATATAAGCATACACGAATACAAAGGAATGTAAAAAGGAAGTGAACATCATCACAATACACCATTAACATGATAAAAATAATTTGAAATGAGGTCATCATTCCATTCATCTCCAATACTAGCAAATGCATCCTTAAATTATAATATGGACTTAATCTATCTTTGGGCAAATGAATCTCTATCGCAAAAAACCCAACCCATAAACATCAAACTACTAAAAACCTTTCTGAGGTTGTGGCCTATAGATTTATACATGTTTTTCTTTTGGTGGGAGGATCCCATGCAAAGATAAGGATTGTTATCTCAAACCTAGTAGCATTTATGTCTTTTGTTTAATCTCTCACAATTCCACACAAATGCTAGTAGTCCTATATTGGTTTTTCTTCTCAAATATAGGGATTGTGTCACTTAAATTCCACCATTTTCCTTTGTACATTCTTCTACAATTGATTTTTCTTCAAGCAATCCTCGTAGTTTCCAAAATGGGTGGTGTGACTTTGATTCCTTGTATGTAGACCTTGTGCCACTATTCCTATCATCAAAATGAAGAATCCATCCCCATGGTTTAACATCATTCTTTTCCCTAAAATGGTACAATCGGGATGTCCCAAAGGTCGAGTAAGAATCCTTGAAGTTATAGATATTGTAGCTTTAGCTAAGCCTGAAATCCCAACTAGATCAAATTGAGGAATGGGAAAATAAGATATATAGGAAGTTGATAGTTCAATGTGCCACTTCCAAAGTGCTAAACTAATACCATCTTACAAAAAAAAAACTTAGTGAAATTTAGTCTTCAATTTTGGGTCATGGGACTAATTAATAAAAGAAGAAAAGCTAGTACAAGGTGATCCATGGTAAGCCTATCATTTTGGTCTATTATGGTCCTATAACATTCCTACTCTTTGTTGTGGGTATGCATTTTTAATATTACATGTAACCCCTACGTGTATAAAAGGGTCTATCTAGTTATGTTTAAGTATGTAGGAGGACTTGGTAAAATGGTAATTGCATGGGATTGTTTTGTGTTTAGTAGGTAGGATAGTAATATACAAGAATAGAATGTTTGGTGGTATTGTAAATATTTTTTTTCCAAGGAAATCCTCACGAGGGAACCCAAGGTTGTTTCCTTGCATTTATGGATGGCATTCCTAGTAAACTAGTCAACCTATACTAGTATACCTCTGTAACAATCCATCAGGGTGTTACCTTAACATTTTTTATTTTTATTTTAAATACTAACAATCTCAATACTCAGTATCCAACAAAAATCATATTATCCAAAACAACGATAAAATCCAACAAAACACCATATAATGAGCATGCCAAAAAGCTAATACTGTACAAGAAACTATACCATCAACTAATGAAATAGTAATGCATAGTTAAAATTTACCCTAAACTTATAGCTTGCAAAATTCCAAGGTTGAGCCAACTGCACTCCAACAATCTCCAACAAGATTCCATGAACCAATTTTCAATAATAGAGGAGTAAAACCACCAAGGGTCAATTTTCCACCCAACCAATGCAATCACTCTCTTAAGTGTTTCCCCCTGAGAACGACTCAAGCTCAATGAGGATAGAAACCACAAACTCATAGTGTTCTCAAGAATCCCACCCAACTACTTAGGACTAAAATCAACAGGTTTACAATTATTTCAACGTAGGTGTGGTGGAGAGGCTCTTAGACTTGTAGCAACTCCAAATCCAATGGGATTATGGTGTGCAGGGGTATTACTACCACCTTTATCTAGTGATCACAACCACACATAAGTGGTGCCACTATTTAAGAAAGAATCTTACTACCACCTTCAACTGGTAATCACAACCACAAAATAATGACATCCTACTCTGCAAGGATCTTACTACCACATTCAACTAGTGATCACAATCTCACAACAGAGGCGTCATGCAAATTGGGCCCAAATAAAAATTATAAGGAGCCAAACATATCGAGATTTAGCACCCGTTCATGTTGTAGGCACATTCATAGCCCCTTAGTACACACAGACTTGGTTGGTACATACCTAGATTATGTCCAACCCATCATCATCATACTCAAGTGCATTAATCCAACTTAGCTCCATAGAGGATTCCCTCATGAACCATCCAAGCCAAACAATGGGTAGGTCACTTCTTTTATAATTCATCTCAATGTAACATTTTACCAAAACTGTCTCTTGGCCTTCCCATTACTCATGCAAGGGAAAATTTGGATTTGAGGGTTAATTTACAAGTGTCCAGAATAGGGTAAAAGTGAATTATAACCATTTCCCCTTCTATCTATTTACCCAAGTTAGCTTTGGAGGTCATTTTCACATGTCTTTTACCATTTCCCAAGTTTCCTAGGCACTAGGATATGATAGTCACCCTCATTGACTTGAGCCCTTCCCTTGAGTGCATTTCCTCAATGTCCACCAAGATCTCAACCCACAACATGTTAGTCCATCCAAGATACCAATGTATACATACAACATCATCATTGTAATCCATCACATGAAGTATCTCATTAACCAAGCATAAATCATAAATTGTATTATGAACCCCATTACACGGAAAATGTATCCAAACATAGAAATAATCATAACAAGGTATCCAATCATAGTGATAATCATAATCACAACAAGGCATCCAATCATGTGCATATGTAATGAACCATATCAAAGAAAAGGTATCAAACATAGTTATACATCATATCAAGTCATTCAACATGTGCATATACCCTAGACTATATCAAAGGAAAGATACACAATACATGTATACATCATATCAAGTCATCCAACATCTAATCATAGGGAAATATTTCTCAAATTGGGCATCCACATATGCAGGTATCGAGAAAGGGTGAATCACATCATAATATAACATATTATATTACATCCTCATCAAAGGTCATAAAAGACACTCAACCATAATTAAGAACACTAATGCTATCATTAAGAAATAGTAGTACCCACCATCTAGACAGTCACATAGAAGCTTAGGTCCATCATATTGAGTCATTAGCCATCAAGGATAAACCCATTAGGTTTCACTTGTAATCTCGAGGCAAGTAATTATCAAACAACAAATCATCCCAAAATTAAGAGTTTATCTAACCATATAAACACTCAAGGTCTAGTGAGATGGTGGTTAGCACATAACAAAAAGCTTAATAATCACTAGAAAGGAGAAAAACACATACTAATGTGCAAGTCATCGACAACTAGCCATCAAGGGAAACCTCATCCATCATCCATGGAAGATAATACTTATAAACATTGGCTAGCAATGGTCAGTGAAGAGTCAATTATCCATAAACATTAATAACATCCACCATCACAAACAACCAAATATATCACCCAACACTCACACACACACACCACTAGGTGTTACAACCTCACCCAATGGATTCAAATTAAGCAGTTATTGCCATAGAACTCATCAAATACGCAACAACATCAACGACAACTAATTGAAATGACCTATTGGATTGTGGTATTGTAAATATACTTACATTTTGTCTCTAGAAAGAGCTAAAATGTAATGTGATAAGTTTGTAGAAAGTTTGCAACCAACAAACACTTTGCACCACAGATCGGTCTATAGCTTGGAGCTGGTGTTGCAGATATTTTTTTTTAGAAGGTAGCAAAACCTTTCATAACTCAATTGTCAACTAGAAGTGAGGACAACTATCACTCACTACTATTTGCAAATGCGGGCTAACTCATCACCGTTATTCAAGGAAAACCACAACACCTGAAATAACATGCTAGTGGGGGGAGATTTCCAGTCCTACTAGATTCCTCCGGGTCTTGGACAATTAACTAATTTTATTGCATCCAAGAAAGATAAACTCTTAGCAAATCCAAAACATTATTAGAACTTACTACACTATAAAACATTATAAAACTTCAATGCAAAACATCATAAATACTTCACCACTTCACCACTTTTAGAAAGTAGCAAAACCTTTCATAACTAAATTGTCAACTAGAAGTGAGGACAACTATCACTCGCTACTATTTAAGAATGCATGCTAACTCATCACCATTATTCAAGGAAAACCACAACCCCTTAAATAACATGTGAAATAACATGCTAGTGAGAAAGACTTTCACTCCTACTAGATACCTTAACTTGTTTTATTACGTCCAAAAAAAAAAAAAAACTCTTAGCAAATCCAAATCCAAAACATTATTAGAACTTATTACACTACAAAACATTATAAAACTTCAATGCAGAACATTATAAATACCTCACCACTTTTAGTAAAACAATGTCTCAATAAAACATTTTTTTAATATATACATAAAGCTCATTTAATCTTAATATTTTTTAATATATACATAAAGCTCATTTAATCTTAACATTTTTTTAATATATACATAAAGCTCATTTAATGTTATTCTATTGGCATAGTGTATAACGAAGTGGAACATGCTTTTTGACATCCACCCACTCAAATGTTATCATTCCTCTCAATTCGCGAGATCCTCAACAGGCCCACAATTGGCTTTCTTCTTTTGTGAAATTCACTTTAGGCGGGCCAAGAAACTTACTTTATATTTTTTAAACATTTATCATGGGAATCTGCTTGATGTGTCCCATTTCCTCTGGATATAAATCCCTCGGATCTGTCAGCTCGACTCACACGTTTCACAGTCTGCAACCTCTTCGTGTTACACTGTCTGAGACCTCTTCGTGTTGGATTTTTGGGTAAGCCACACCACTTGAGAAGGTAGAAGCATCATTAAATTTAGTTATAATTTTCTACTCTGTCTGGTTTACTGTTTGTTTAGTCCATGGATTATAATGTTAGTCTGGTCTCCGGATTGATGTATTAATCCAAATTTTTAAGATGATCGTTCCATCGTCCAGTGTTCCATTGATTTCTCCATTTGGACCATCCAATTCTTAAGAGTTTTTCGGTCTTTGGAGGCCTAAAAATCTGTTCCTAGTTTAAAGTTCTACTGTTAGAGATCCAATTCATAGGGATTTTGAGCATCGGGAGGCCCAAAAAGCCAGTTATAAGTTCAAATTTCTATAATTTCCTCATTGTTTTTTCAAATTAAAGATTTACATTTATAGAGATTTTCTACCGAAGGTCTAGAAGTTGATAAGTTTGGTGGTGTCATTATTAAAATCTTTTTGTTTTTTTCTTTGTTTGGGGCATTCAATTCACCCTTCACAGAATTTCGGGTTAGTGCAGGACTAAATACAGGTTTTGGGGCTGAGGATTTGCATTGAAAGCACTTCTATTACATTTCGGTGAGTTGAATTCTCAGAGCAGCTGCTGATGTTGCTTGTTGTTTTGGTTGCTTATTGCTTTGATTGAAACTGCTACTCAGAGACAGTACTTAGTCTCTGAATGCCAATAAATTCTTAGGGTGGTGGGAATAATTCGTAGAGGGGAAGTTTTACTGTTTTATTTTGTTAAAGATCATTCAGGTCGTGTTTTACTTCATTTGGGTGACTGAATTTAGTACTGAAACGCAATGTATCATGTTTTCTGGAGTTACAGAGATTCATAGGGTTGTGCTATTTTTCTTTCCTTTAAGAAGTTCATTCATTTATAGCAATGGAGGGATCAGTGCTGCCATGCAAAGTGACCTATGAGGAAGAAGATAGGGATTTCTCTACGAAATACAATGCAAAAGTTGTGAAGAAATGCGTTGATCCAGTCCAAGGCCTGGCTAATGCCCGCCATGAGTTTGGGGAACATGGAGGCGTGAACATGTCCATAGAGGCATCGGCCACCTTTACAGTCATGCAGCCTGAGACCATGAGAAGGATGTTCAGTGGAGAGCTTGGCCCAGAAGGTGATTTCTACATATACAGCAGGCATTTTAATCCAACTGTTCTGAATTTGGGAAGGCAGATGGCTGCTCTGGAGGGTACTGAAGCTGCCTATTGTACTTCTAGTGGTATGTCTGCAATATCCTCTGTGTTATTACAATTGTGCAGCCATGGAGACCATGTTGTGGCCTCAAGGTGTCTGTATGGAGGTACCCATGCACTGTTAGCACATTTATTTCCAAGGGCCTGTGGGGTTTCAACAACTTTTGTTGATATACAAAGGCTCGATGATGTGAAAAATGCCATAAAACCATCTACAAAGGTTTTATATTTTGAGTCCATGTCAAACCCAACTTTGGCAGTTGCGGATATACCATCTCTGTCTGCCATTGCCCATGAGAAAAATGTCAAGGTGGTAGTTGATAACACCTTTGCCCCCATCATCATATCTCCTGCAAGGTTTGGTGCTGATGTTGTTATTCACAGCATTTCAAAATATGTCAGTGGCAGTGCTGATGTTATAGCAGGAGCAGTATGTGGGTCTGTAGATATGATCAATTCCATGATGGATCTCCATCAGGGAGCCTTGATGCTTTTGGGGCCGACGATGAATCCCAAAGTAGCATTTGAGATTTCTGAGAGGCTTCCTCACTTGGGATTAAGGATGAAGGAGCACTGTCACAGAGCATATATATATGCAAGCAGAATGAAGAATTTGGGCCTCAAGGTTATCTATCCTGGCCTAGAAGATCACCCTCAGTATGCCCTTTTGAAGTCCATGGTAAACACTGGGTATGGGTATGGAGGGATACTATGTGTGGACATGGACACGGAAGAGAGGGCTAATAAGCTTATGTACCACCTGCAGAATTATACACAGTTTGGGCTGATGGCAGTGAGCTTGGGGTACTATGATACTTTGATGTCATGCTCCAGTAGCAGCACTAGCAGTGAAATGAATCAGGAAGAAAGGGAATTGGCAGGAATCTCGCCAGGTTTGATTCGGATGTCAATTGGTTATAGTGGGACTCTTGAGCAGAGATGGAGCCAATTTGAGAATGCCCTCACCAAGATGACTGAAGTCCTGCCTTCTAAACGCCACAATTAAATATATTGCAACTGTGTTTTTTTATCCATTGTAATTTTTGAGATGGGAAACCTGAGGGTTTAAAGTTAGCTTCAAGCCCACAAGTTCTTTCTAAGAACCACAGTTGTATACGCCAATAGTGGAACTGTGCATTCTCTCTCTGCTTTTTGCTTGGCTTCCTCCCCTTCCTATGTGGGCTGTGCGATGTGGATGTGTATGTCAATAAAAAGTGTGTTTCTATGATTATAAAAACTTCAGTTTCGTCATTGTTGACAAAGTCTTTACATGTCTGAAGGAGATTGTTTCAGAATGGTAGTGGCTTCTTCTACTAACATATTTATTGATTAAGCAGATCCACAAGGTATACAAATCTTGAAATGTCCAACTGTTGTTTCACAGTGGCAGTGCCCTCTTCTATTAATATATTGCTTTGCTAAATTGACTCGTGGCAATGTAAATATAAATGTAAATAAAAAATGGGATACAGAGCACCACCCCTTCTTAGCCCTCCATTGTTGTTAGGCGTTCCACTAGGTATTGGGTGCTTTCTGCCAAGGAGGGATTCTCCTCCAACATCAATGAAGGGAGAAAAAGGAGAAGCCCTCGTGACGATACCTTCTCCATTGACAAATTGCTAAAATAAGGAGGACGCCTATCAATTGTTTTGACAAAATTCTAATGGGGTTGTTGCAAAAACTGTTATAGGAAGGGTTGCGCATACACAGATGGTAGCTACACCAAAACAATAACCCAACAAAACACCGAACGAGTTGGAATAGTATTGATCCAACTCTCAAGGAGTCTAAGAATCCAAATCTGAGTTTTGATTACAACGAGCTCAAGATGTCAAAACACTGAAGTCCAGAGCATGCCAGACAACTATTTAATAAAATGTTTACAAGAAAAGACCTGTTGTTATTTGTGAAAACCCTATCAGGGAAGACTATTATCATGGGGTTGGAGATCTCGACGCCATTGACAATGTGATGGACAAGGTCCATGATAAGGAGGGGATACCTTCTGAACAACAACGATTGATCTTTGGTGGCAAGCAGTTGGAAGCTGACCACAGTCTAGTGAATTACATCATATCAAAGGACTCAGCCTTGCACTTGATAAGTCTAGTGAATTACATCATATCAAAGGACTCAGCCCTGCACTTGATACTTCGTTTTTTTGGAGTACTAAGAGGGATGATGTCAAAGACCTATAGTTTGCTTGAATTTTTCTTTGAAAATTTGAGTTTCTCCCAAGTCTATTTCAGCACCCAAAGTCACACGACACTACCTTGCTTTGACCACAAGGGCTTGGCCAGCCTACTCCTACTACAACCCGATCACATCTCTTCACTTAAGGTCTGCCCATAACTTCACCTTAAGCTACAATTTACCAAATGCAACTAATTCCTACTCAACCAAGTTCATTCAATAGAAAGCACACATCCAACCACAACCTTTAAAACATCCCGACAATACTTTACACTTGCTGATATTTCAATACTTAGCCAACACAATGCATTGCATGAAACAACATAACCACATTCATCCAAATAAAGTAGAGACAATACACAATGTATGGGTGGCATCCAAGGCGATTGCTTTAACTTTTTTTGAATGAAGAATGTTACAATGTACAACAAAGGAGACATGCCGACTACCTTCAACGCTTTTACAGACTACAATTACACAAGGCACAACTGCCTACAAGAACCGTCAATCCAACGCTCGAAGAAACCGCAGTCTTGCTTCCTGCAGGTTTTGTCTTCTTCAACTCACTCAGCCAATGCCAAGTTTGTCTTAATGTACTTGTTGAAAATTTTGGTATGCTCGTTTAACCATAGACAATGTCACATCATTGTCACCCAACCATAGGAATTCGCATATGCCACCCCCGAACACACTAACCTTTACTTAGAATAATTCCAACAAGCCTACTCCAGAACCAACAGATAAACCCCAGCTGCTATCTGCAACAACTCAAGACAAGTAGAGCGCTCCTTCTCCAAGGGTAGCGCACAAGAGAGAGAGTCTCCATATCCACAGAACAAGTACCATACACAACAACAACAATTGCAGCTGCACTACTCTCTCAAAATTGCACCATACTAATTAGCCAGAATATCACCAAGAGTATCACCAAGAATATTACTTGATAGCGCTAGAGAGATACCAAGACCAAGAGATGACCATACACTCTTATTTCTCCTTGCAGCTACAACTGCAACTCTCCACAAGAATTGCGCTCTGACTGGGTGTACAAATGAGCTAAAATGTCCTCTATTTATATTAATTTGTCTAGTGACATTTATGGCTGGCCGGACCCAACTTTCTGGTAATTATATTTTATGTTTATCTTTTTCCTGTGGAGCCAACTTGTCTTTCTGGAAGATAATATTCTAATATTATTTATTCTTCTAGGTCGACTTGTCTTCTAGGGTTTCCACACATATTTTTAATGGTTCACTTGCTTCCAGAATATTCTCTGCATCTAAGAAAGGTCATTTAGGAGGGAAATATCCTCTTGCAGCTACCAAAACATCAACACTCCCTCTTAGCTAGGGAGGCATCTTTCATAATGTCTTTATCTAGTAGTCCACTGACTACTCTGCAATCAGCTGGTAGCACACAACTGCCACAATGCCATCGGTAGCTTGAATCGTTTGTCATAGTCTCTGCAATCAAGTAGCATTCGACTACTCCCAATGTGAATTGGCAGTCTCCGTGGCAATCAACTAGTAGCGCACAACTACTACAATGCCATCTAGTAGAACATGACTGTGTCGATCCATAGTAGTACATAACTACTATCCAACAGTGCACAACCACTATCCAGAGACACAATGTCTCTCTCCTGCAATCAAACCATCATGCAATACAACAATCTCTATGATTATGCAGCAAACAACTAATGTCACACAACCACTACAATATGCGCTCAACCATAATCATAGTCTGCCACCTCCATGACTATGCAACAATCAGCTAGTAGTACACAACTACTACAATATACCCTCGGCCATAGTCAGGATCTACCACCTCCATGACAATGCAACAATTAGCTAGTAGCACATAACTACTACATTATGCCCTCATCCATAGTCAGGATCCGTATGACTATGAAACAATCAACTAGTAGCACACAACAACTACAATATGCCCTCAACCATAGTCATACCTATGCTTATGCAAAAATCAACTAGTAACACATAGTTACTACAATATGCCATCAACTATAATCATAGTCGATGTCTCTATAACTATGCAACAATCAGTTAGTAGCACACATCTACTACAATATGCCATCAGTCATAGTTATAGTCTCATCCAGTAGCACAAAGCTACTCCCATAGTCCTCACGACTATGCATGTGACGTTTCTTCTCTCATCAGGTCTGACAATGCATTACCCCCTTAGTCGCAAGACTAATCCAGGGAACCCTTGGCCAGAGGGGTTAGTCGGCATGAGAAGAAACAACATACCTCCATCTCAACAAGAGTTGACATTCAACACCTTGATTATTTCCTCTCCTAGTCAAATCAACATGACTAATAGGAGAAAGATTGCGCCTGGGCCATTCACCACTAGCCAAATTAGCATGACTAATCCTGTGAGTGAATGTATCATTCTCCCTTGGTCAAATGAGCATGACCAATATGGGAGAATGTTTGCCCGATGCTACTCATCTATGGATGTGTACTAGAGCTTCATAGCTCCCTTCTACATCATGTCTCGGTTGAAGTCTTGCAAGAAACTTTCAAAGCCACACTACTTCAAGGCTTGCAATATTGGCTGCTATATACTATGCCTCTACTGTACTGAGTGCCACTGATGTCTGCTCCCTTCTCAACCATGAGATCACATGGATTCCAAACTGAAGCAGCATCCATAAGCGCTCTTCTGATCCACTACACTCCCTGCTCAGTTAGAGTCTATATAATCCTGTAGCTTCACATCTCCATCCGAGGCATATCTCAATACATATATGCTCTTACCATGTAGGCATCTCATCAAATGTTTTGCTATCAACTTATGTACATGTCTCAGAATCAAGGTAAAAAGGTCCACATCCTAGTCCTTCTGACTGGCTTCCTTCACTGAAACAAGGGAATCCTCCCAGGAGGTGTCATATCTCCTCAAAGTCTCTAAATATTTTGATCTAGACTCATGTCTGTTAGTCTTGGTGAATGCCTCTCCCATCTGAATCTGAATCTGAATCTAAAGAGGAATACTTTTTGAATGAAAGTCTCTAAGCAATTAACTCTATCTGAGATCAGGCTCACTCTAAGTCTGTATGCTCCCTCTAAAGCTTAACTCCCTCTGAAGCTATATAGTCTTTGTAGTCATCTTCTCCCTCTGCATGTGTTGACCTCCTCTTCTCCTTCATTACATGAATGTGCACAACTCTATGTTCGGATAGTTTGCTTAATGTTTCCTCTTGCAATCGTCATCATAGCTCCCTCTCAAAGCTATTACCCGTGACATGTCCGGAACACGAAACAAGAACTACAACATCTTCATGGTAACCTCCATGGAATTTACAAGATAACCTGCCTAAAACAAGGTCATCCAAGAACATCTCCTAGAAGAGATCATTTTTTCTTGTAAACAAGTGCATTATTAATATGAGCATTTATTTAATGGTAGTCGTACCAACAATAATCAAGTGTTACTAAACTAGCAATTATAATAATAATAATGTATTTTTAAGGTCACGACCAAGCCATACACCAAATTGGTGTATGAGACCCCCTCCACCCAACGATTTGACTAGTAAAGTCTACAGAAGTATACATACCCTACCCCCCTCTGGATTTGAACTTGTGACCTCTTAGGAGGAAACACATGTTCTTAATCATTAGGCCCACTCAAGCTGTATGGTTAAGAATTTTAAAGATTTCTACTCTAGTTACAACACTTACTTAAACTGCAACAATATAAGGAATATCAAACCTAATATGCAAACCTAGAGTTTAGTTGTTGTTGTCCCACTTGGGTTGCATTCTATAGTTTCCCGATCTTGTGCTTGGATAAAATATCCCTTCTCGTACAAACACCCTCAAGATAGTGATACAATTTAAACATATACAAGTACATACCTCTGACAAACAACGATGATCAGTGGCACAATTCGGCTGCAGTGGAAAGAAATGATGAACCCTAAGACTTCAGAGTGCTCCAAATTACAATCTAAAGGTAACTGGAGATGTGCTAGGGTAAGGCACACTAGGACAACAAAAAATTAGTCCCAATACTTCACATAAACTTTCACTGCAACTGGTGTTGGCACTGCAACTGACACTACAACTGGTGCGAAGGAACTGACACAGAGGAACTGGCACTACAAACCTAGGGCTTTATGAGGAAACCCTATAGGATATTCCTTCTAGCTGTTAGATTGTTACGAAGGAAACCATAGATGATTTTAGGGGCTAAATTTCGCTCATGGGCTAATTTTCCATGGTTTTTCCAAAAATGAGATTCGCTATTTTAAAAATGATTCACCCAAATTCTATAGGATAAAATTATTTTACCTTAAAAATTGCCAAAATCTTATAAAAACTATATAAAATCCTTAGAAATTTGAATATTTTTACAAAAATATCGCCAAACATTTATAGTTGGCATATAAAGGATTAGTAAGATTCGCCAAGGTTTCTACAATTTAAAATAAATTTCCATCCTTAAAATCATCTTTGAAGGAAACCTTCTCTGATACCATGTTGAAAATTTTGATATGCTCATTTAACCATAGACAATGTCACATCATTGTCACCTAACCATAAGAATTCACATATGCCACCCCTGAGCACACTAACCTTTACTTAGAATAATTATCGCAAACCTACTCCGGAACCAACAGATAAACCCTAGTTGCTAACTGCAACAACAACTCAAGACAAGTAGAGCGCTCCTTCTCTAAGGGTAGCACACAAGAGAGAGAGTCTCCATATCCAAAGAACAAGTACCATACACAACCGCAACAGTTCCAGATGCACTACTCTCTCAAACTTGCGCCATACTTAGCTAGAATATCACCAAGAATATCACTTGATAGCATTAGAGAGAGACCAAGACCAAGAGATGACGATACACCCTTATTTCTCCTTGCAGCTGCAACTGCAACTCTCCACAAGACTTGCGCTCTGATTGGGTGTACAAATGAGCTAAAACATCCTCTATTTATATTAATCTATCTAGTGACATTTCTGGCTGGGCCGACCTGAATTTCTGGTAATTATATTTTTTGTTTATCTTTTTCCTTTGGAGACGACTTGTCTTCTAGGGATTCTACACATTTGTTTAATGGTTCAATTTCTTCTAGAATATTCTCTGCATCTAAGAAAGGTCATCTAGGAGGGAAACATCCTCTCGCAGCTACCAAAACATCAACAATACCAACCCTGAACTTAACACAACAATTGATCTGTAAACAATAGGCCCATGGCCTATCGATTTCATCAACACAGATCTCTGTAGAAATAGAAATTCTCTCTACTGTTAATCACCAACAGACATAAAAAATAAAGCCTCTATTTTATATTTGGTTCACTATTCATCTTCTTGCTTAAGTAGACATACCTCTATTCAATAGAGGCTCTCGAAATTTGTTCTCAAGCTACAAGTTCTCTCCACATCGAATTGAAGATACGTGGCAACATTGTAGATATAGTCCAGTGACCAAGTAAGTGAATAACAAGTGAATACAAAAATTCTTTGCATCTAAGTGAATAACAGGGGAATATTCTCCACATCTAAGAAAGGTCATCTAGGAGGGAAAGATCCTCCCGTAGCTACCAAAACATCAACAGTACCAACCCTGAACTCAACACAACAATTGGTCTGTAAACAATAGGCCTATGGCCTATCCTACAAATGAGCTAAAACATCCTCTATTTATATTAGTCTGTCCAGTGACATTTCTGGCCAAGGCGATCTGACTTTATGGTAATTATATTTTTTGTTTATCGTTTTCTTGTGGAGTTGACTTGTCTTTCTAGAAGACAATATTCTAATATTATTTATTCTGCTAGGCCAACTTGTCTTCTAGGATTTCCACACATATGTTTAATGGTTCACCTGCTTCCGAAATATTCCCCGCATCTAAGAAAGGTCATCTAGGAGGGAAATATCCTCCTGCAGCTACCAAAACATCAATAGTACCAACCCTGAACTTAACACAACAATTGATCTGTAAACAATAGGCCTATGTCCTATCCATTTCATCAACACGAACCTCTGTGGAAATATAAATTCTCTCTGCTGCTAATCACCAACAAACATAAAAAATAATGGCTCTATTTTATATTTGATTCACTATTCGTCTTCTTGCTTCAATATACATACCTCTATTCAATAGAGGCTCTCCAAATTTTTTCTTGAGCTACAAATTCTCTCCACATTGAATGAAAGATATGTGGCAACATTGTAGATATACTCCAGTGATCAAGTAAGTGAATAATAGGTGAATACAAAAATGTTGTAATGTATGGTACTGGAACTAATTGAAATCTTGTGTACTCATACAAACCCACCACTAAACAATGAACACCCAACAAGAAACAATTGCAAGATTGGTTGTGTTACTGCTCAAACTCTCGCCAAAGTGAAAGTCCTAACCTTTGTAGGAGAGCCTAGAAGCAACTACTAGACAATCCACGCACTATCACCTTGGTGGCCTTGCCTCTCGCTTTAAGGATAAGAAAAGGGGCTTCCTAACCTAAGGAGGTTATTCTCGGGAGTCAAGCAAGTTAGGGTCGTTGTGTAGAAAGGGTAGTTGTCCTAACTTGGGGTTTGACTAAGGAAACTAGCAATTTGAAATTTCTCACTCTCAAGACTGAGGACAAATTAAAGTGTGCAAGTAGCTTATCAAACCTTTAAAACTAACAATATTTAAATGACATGTTACTTAGACCAATATGCTTGTGTGTTAAAAAGTGATTATGCTAGAAATCCAATGAAATTGTATCATATGCAAGCCAATTTAAATTTGTTCAAATGATCATGGAAATGCTAAGTTGTTCTTGTTTATACATGAAATATTCCAATGAATTTAGATGTAAAGGGCATCACAAGATTCAAACCAAGAATATTAGAGCATGATATGAATTATGTGAATTCAAGAGGCCACCAAATTTGGTTAAATAGTGAACCAACAATACACCCAACCAATTTTGACACTCAAGCAATCATTTAAACCAATGAACAGAGCTAGGATTACAACATATCTCTATTATAGTTTTTATGGTTTCCATAAATTCAAGAACATGTTAAAACCAAAAATACATAAAGTATACACAACCATTAACACCATGAGACAATAGAGATTTTTTTACATTGAAAATCTAAATGGGAAAACCAGGTTCTAAGGGATTTTCATTAAGAGGAATTGATTAAAATAAGGGTAAGTTATGCATATAAAACATTATGCATTGTTATTCAGTAGTAGAAAAAAATATATAGGTGGATTGAACTCAACAACAATCTTTGCTCATGCATGGCCATGTACAATGTCTCCCTTGTCCTATGATCTTTGAGCCGACTGTCTCATAGAGCTCTTCCCTATAGAAACGTCCTTCTTCATTTCCTCTTAGTCTTTGCTATATTATATTCCATTCAATACCCTTCTTCTCCACAACCTTCATTTTTAATGGGTTGTCTTGGAAGGCCAACCATCACAATGGTTCATTTCAACCTCCAAGTGAAGTTTTGGACATTTCCTCAACTTTTCCAAAAATAAATAAATTAAATTCTTACAAATTTTACAAAGATATTTTTGACAAGGAACCAATTTGGATCACACCTCCCCCTTTGTAGGATTTTATCACAAAAGCTTAAGCTCCCTTTAATCTGCTTTTTCTCTGCCTTGGAGAATCCTTCAAAAAATCTCCAAGAAAGGGTGCCTTCGATGTAAGATGGAATATAATAGTGGAATATGGGATGCCTTTGGCATAAACTTGTTGTCCATATCATGGCTATAGATGGCATTCATTACTGCAATATATTGTTGGACACCTGCTACTTTTTGGGATGCAAGTGCGAGAAACTCCTCTTTCCCCCTGACCTTGACTCTCCAAGATTTCTTCTTGGATGATCGGTTCTTGGGATGGAGTCCCAGGTGAAGCCTTAAGAATTTGGCCTCCCAATGTATAATAAATCTACAATACCTGCAATAGTTCCTGCATGGGCTACTTGGCCTTCTAGAGTGCCAACATTTGCTAGCCTTATGACCCCCTTTCTTGCAAAAGAAACAAGCCAAAGGTACTATGCCATACCTTTTCAATTTCTAATGATTCTTGCTAGCTTGGTTGCTTGGTCTCGCAATATTTGGAGTGGATTTGGATGGAAAAATCATCTCTTTGTTGTCCTCTTCCAAGCCTCTACAAGTAGGTTTAAGTGGCTCACCACACACTTCTTTTATAGCTTCATTTTCCTCCATAGGAATGATTTGTTTTCTGGTTCCTCTTGCCTTGACGAAGGTGGTTTGAGTTGAACTTGTGATGGATTCTTGTCCATTGAATCACATGCATTCATTCTTAGGCCTCTATTGAGCTACAATAGGGATCAAAACCCCTTGGCCTTCCTTGCCTATCCCTTCGTCATCATAGCCCATTTGTCTCATGATATTGGAATCGATGCCTCTAGTGTGCTTCTCAAAGTCACCGAAGGTCCCTTAGGGAAGGGCCTTGGAAGGTGATTTTACCATTCTTTAATCCGCCATGGTGCTAGCTTTCACAGTGATAATATAAGGGGATTTCTTAGTCTCTTTGACATTTGCTTGCAGTTTCTTCAAGGCCTCTTCTTTTGCTGCCAAATCCTAGTATAGTTGAGTAGTCGCTTCAGTGAACCTCTCCTCTTTCCAATTATCTAGATAAGTGAATTTCTCCTCCAATTGCAAGAGCTATAATTTACTCCTGTCTAATTCTTTCCTTATAGAGGTGAAGGACTCATGGTGTTGGAAAGTTCTTTTCTAACTCATTCGTTTTCTACCTCCAATACCAACTTTCCCCGTGTATCTACCTATTGAAGTATCTCAACTCTTCTATCTTCTCCTTATTTAAGTATTTTCTCATGGAAGTTGCTTCAAGGTTTTTGACGAACCTACTCTGACGAACTTGCTCTGATACCATATTATCTATAAACAGTGGGCCTATGGCATGTCTTTTTTTTCAACACAAATCTCTGTGGAAATAAATAATGTTCTCTCCTGCTAATCCACAATAAGCATAAAAAATAATGGTTGTATTTAATATTTGGTTCACTACTTAGATGCTTTCTTCAGTAGACATACCTTTGTTCAACAAAGGCTTTCCAAATTTGTTCTCGTGTTGCAAGTTCTCTCCACACATTTAATGGAATATATGTGGCAACGTTGTAGCTATACTCTAGTGATCAAATAAGTGAACAATAGATGGATATAACAATGTTATAGTGTATGGTATTGGAACTAATTGAAATGTTGTGTGCTCATAAAAACCCACCAAAAAACAATGAACACCCAACAAGAAGAAATTGCAATATTGGATGTAGAATGTGGTTAAATAATGAATCAACAATACACTCAACCAATTCCAACACTCAATCAATCATTTAAACTAGTGAATAAAGCTAGGATTACAATGTAGCTCTGTTATAGTTCTCGTGGTTTACATAAATGCAATAACATATTAAAACCAAAACTACATCAAGTATACACAACCATTAACACCATGAGACAACATAGATTTTTTTACAATGGAAATCTAAATGGGAAAACCAGGTTCTAGGGGATTTCCATTAAGAGAAATTGATTAAAAAAAAGGGTGAACTATGCATAGAAAATCCTATGCATTGTTACTTACTAGCGAAAACAAATTTACAAGTGGATTGGTATCAACAACAATCTTTGATCATGTGTGGCCAAACATGATGTCTCCCTTGTCCTATGATCTTTGAGTTGACCGCCTCTTAGAGCTCTCCCCTCTATAACCACCCTTCTTCATTTTCTCTTAGTCTCCACTATATTCTCTTCCACTCAATGCCCTTCTTCTTCTCAACCTTCATTTTTAATGGTTTTCCTTATAAGGCCAACCATCACAATGGTTCATTTCAAATTCCAAGTGATTTTTTGGACATTTCCTCAACTTTGCCAAAAAAATAAATTAAATGCTTATTAAGTTTATAAAGAGATTTTTGACGAGGATCCAATTAGATCAACCATAGAACACTTTGCACTCTTGTGTGAATGATCAATTCTTGTATGATTCCTTATCACCTTTGGGGAATCCTCTTTTTATATAAGACTTGCATGGCACTTGCATTCCCCTTTAACTATAAGGTGGACCCAAGTGCCCATTTTCCCAGCTCAACCACTTGCCCAAAAATCACTCTTCTAAACATCAACCTTTTGTTGTGTCCGTTTGTGCCAATCAATGATCATCGAGGTGATCATGTGGTGGAAGTTCCTGAAGCCATTCAAGGCTGGGATATTACATCCTTCCATACTAAAAGTCATGGTCATCCCTGACAACATCCTCAAGAACTTGTTGTACCCCAAGTATGTTGCCCAAGTATATGCATTCATCCACAATTGAATTCTTCAACTGCTTCACACTATCATTGCTAGAATTGTGATTCAACTATCCAATTCTTCCTTTGAACAAAGTGCCTTTGCCCAAATTTTTTCAACAATGCCTCTTGGATGTCTTTGTTGTTGTTGTTTCCTTCTAGTGTGGTTGCAACTCAAGATCCTCCAAGAAGGTCATCAAACTCGCCAAGTGTTGCACAACCCAATCCTACTACTGCATCAATACTTTGACCAAATTAGCCATTCTTCTATACACTAAATTCTCCCGAGTCTTGAACTAGTTTGGTAGCTAATCCAACCAATGAGTCCAATCCATGAGAATGTACTTCCCATGCCCACATTTTTTTTCCTTCTACATTTCAATCATTATGTACAACTCTTTTGGACAAAGAAAAATATCTTTGTCCTTTTTTTAAATTGTTAATTAATTTCTAAATAGAATTTTCCAAGGTATATTTTTATAGGTGCAATAGGATCCCTTGGAAAATCCTTGGGTAGTGAGCCTCCTTTCTATGGGTTAATGAGAAGACAATGGTAGGTGGATGCCAACATCTATACCAAAATCTTGTCCAAATTCCACTAATTCACATGAAGTATATGGAAGATTATTGTATCTTTGTATCAAATACAACAAGAGAGGCACATTCCAACCAATTTTGCCATTGCCCTCTTCTGACAATGTTTCAATTTATGGGTCATATTTCCAATCATCTTTTCCAAGTGTTCCAAAGGAGGGTTCAACCTCTTCCTTGGTCCTTACATACCAAGGTTGCTTCTCCTCAACCTTTTCATATTGGTTTGTTTTCAAGTCTAGCACCTGCAAGTCGAATACTTCACTAGCTTCCTTGGTCGAATATCTTGTTATCTCAATTTATCCACTTATAATTGGAACACCTTTCTTATCTAAGAAAGCATCCACCACTCTGGCCACTATTGTCATTGTGGATTCCACTATGGCTGCAATATTAACGAGTTTGTGCTCCGATTCCTTCATTGAACCATTGTCCACTTAAGGTTGCACATGATTTATTCCTGAAGTCCCACCTATATATCATCTATAAATTCCAATGCCTCCAAGTCCTCTAGTGCAAGGTTTCTTAGATCCTCGACTGGTTTCGTAAACCATGCTCAAGGAATTCATCTTGTTGACAACTTCATGTTGTTTTCTTATTGTAGGGATGAGACAAGGATATTGGCCTGAAAATATGACTAAACAATCTAATTGAGGCATAGGTGTTTCCTTCACCTTACTCATGGACTCTTTCCCCATAACAACCTCAAAGTCATCCATAGGTGCAAAGGTGAAACTTACAATTCCACTCCAATCTCCAAGCTTTAAGGTGACTCCATTGGTTGTGACAACCACCTTTTCCACTTTTGAGTTCACTTCTTTGAAAGAATTTTTTGTTGGCTCAAGCTACAACTCAAGCTTTCTTGCAACATCTTCCTTCATGAAATTTTTGGTCACCCCACTGTCAACCATGGAATTGAATGATATTCCATTCAACGTTGCCAAAACATAGCAAAGCCTTGTGAAGCCTTTCTCTTATCTTACTGAAGACTTGTCTTCTAGTACAACATCCAAGACTTGCAAAACACCAATGGAGGGTTTGTCCACTTGTTCCACGATGGACAATTTTTGCTTCGTTAGAAAATTCTTTGCATAATGATATTTTGCAGAAATAAAACAAGAAATCAAACAATTCTTATTCTTAGGTTCATCTAGTTGCTTGGATTTATCCTTGCCAAACTTCCTAGATGACTTTGCCTTCCCTTTTTATTTCTCTTATTCTTTCCAAATTGCTTCTCTCTTCAACATCCTCACTTGTCCTTGGACCTCCTTTTTCATCTGCCTTGTATTCCAATAACTTGTCTATTGTGATGATGGTCGCCACTAGAGTCTGCATGTTCTAGTGTTGCAGGTCACTCTATGCCTAAGGTTGCAATCCATTTATAAAGTGGAACAACTGATCTTTTTCAGACACGTCCTTAATCTCCAACATGAGGCCTAAAAAGTCCTTGATGTAAGCTTGAATCCTTCCTATATGATTAAGAGACAATAATTGATTCTATACAATCCAAGACAGATTCCTTGGACCTAACTAAGCATCTAAGGATACTTTCCTCTCTACCCAGTTGTTAATCTTCTTTATATAATTGTGCATGGCAGCTAAGTCTTGTGCTCAATTTCTCCACCAGAGCTTTGTGGTGCTCTTTAAGAACATTTCCATAACATTCACCTTGGCCTCAACTAAACTTCCATGAATCTATTCCAAGCATTTCTCAACATCCCAACAAAGTTTACCAAGTAACTTAGCATTATGAATGACATTATATGTTTGTAGTTCCTTGATATGTATCTTCATAGGAGCCAATGAACTATTGCAACTGGTGGTAGCTTGTTTCAACAAGTTAATGGTGTCTTCCTAGTCTTTGAGTTGCCCAATAACATACTTCAAAAATTCTTCCACCACTTTCAAATATCCACCAACATTAGTGCATAACATTGCAACCATCAAGTCTGCAGTCTTCTAACACTCATCTATGACATTGTTAAAAATATGACACATGTGAATCATCTCCTCCTCTAAGGACTTTGTCTTTTCTCCATTCTTGTAAAGACACGTTGTCATCTTCTCCACATTCCTCTCTAAGGTTTTCAAGCCTAGCCTTCACGCTTGGAATCTTAGGAGCCTATCCACTGTTGTGTTTTCATGATGTGAGGTTTTCTTTGCATCTAATCCAACCAATGTCATTTCACCCAATTTCATATCATTTCAACTTGCAACGTTTCCCTAAAACAACAATAAAATAATTCACCAATTTCTTTGTAGATAAACCACCTTGTTTCCCTACTGTGCTAAGGAACTAAATCAGTGTTTTCTAGTCTTAAGTCAACTCTCCTCACTTCTTGAAAATTCATCCCAAAGACTACTGCTCTGCCTCAAGTTTTCTCAAATGTGACGAAGAGAATTTGAAATTCTTTGATACCACATTTCCTTCACAAAGTGGTGAAGAGTGTGGTTTGATACAACCTGTCATGGACCCACAATATGCCCAAATTTTTCTTTGCAAGCTTGAGTTTCTCCCAACTTTGTTTCAACATCTAAATTCATGCGACACTTGCTTGCCTCGGCCATAAGGGATTGGCCAACCCATGCCTACTACAACCAGAATACACCTCTTCACTTAAGGTTTGCCTATAACTTTTCCTTAGGATAGTCTTCCAAATGAAACTTAGTCATACACAACCAAGTTTATTAAACATAATGCATGTGTCCAACCATAGCCTTGAAAACATCCCAAGAATACTTTTCACTTTGTTATATTTCAATACTCAACAAACACAATGCATCATAGGAAACAACGTCCAACCAAGTAAATTAAGCATAATACTCAATGTATGGGCGACACCCAAGGTGGCTCCTTAACTTTATTTAGATGAAGAATGTTACAATGTACAAAAGAGGATCCAAATCAGCTGCCTGCAAATTTTTTACACACCATAGTTACACAAGGCATAACTACCTACAAGAACTGACAATACAATCCCTAAAGAAAAAACAAGCCTACCTCCTGCAAGCCCTATCTTCTTTTTCTATTCACTCAGTCAATGCCAAGTTTTTCCTACAGTGACAAACCTAAGCTTGTGGATGAGGTCATTTGTGATAACCTTATTTTACTTCCCTTTCCAAGTTTCACTTGGTGAGTCCAACTAATGTGAGATTTGAAGGTCTGTAGTGCATCCAGTATAAGCAACAATGCCCACATGTATGTCGTGCACCTTGCCACCATGAAAGGGTTCCCAAAGCCGACTCTTCTAGCCATCAACCATCCATCATGTCCATCCATGCCAATTAATGACCACCAAGGTTATCATGTGACGGAGGTGCCTAAATCCATTCAAGGCAGGGGTCTCAAAGAATACCTCCTCTTTTAAGGATCTTAAAATTTCTCCACTTGGAGGGAGAGGTAAATCATTTTCTTTTAAAGACACTCTTCTTCTTTTGGAGAAACCTTATGGTAGTGTTAAGTTTGCTACTAGGTGGTCCTTGGTGAATTCACCCCACCCCAACTTTCTAAGAGGACACCTATTTCCTCCCTTTTATGTGGAGAAGGAAATGCCAACATTGAATCTTTATTTGACATGGGATAAGGAAGAAAAGAAATTTAAGAAGACACCTATTTCTCCCTTTGACGTGGATAAGGAAACACCAACCCTAAAGCTTGATTTGACATGGGTTAAGGAAGAAGAGGACTTTAATTTGATATATTAAATGATCTATCGGTGTAATGGTTTATAGTCATCATTGAAAAGTCTCTACAAGTGGATTATTGATCCCTGGGCCCCTTTTTAGATGCTCCAAGGATGATCCACTTGAGGGAAAATTGTTTTTTCCTTCACACTTTTTTCTCATTCACTTTAGAATGAGAATATCTTCAATGAAACTAATAATACTTTGGGAAATTTTATCACCTTGAACTTAGAAACAAATGATAAGTTTTTTTCCATCATGGCCCAATTCAACATTGATATAGATTTGAGCCAAAGTTTATTGGACAAACTCATGTTGGAATGTGGCAATATACTTTCACACAACCTCTGGACTATGAATGAGTAGTATTCCATTGTAGGGTTTTCTTTGAACACAAACACATGACAACCTCATCTTTGAAGGAAAACGTCTCCAAGGTTAAGAAACAATGAAATAGTAAACCTTCTTGGTAGAAACATTAGGCCTTGAAGCACCACTTTATGTCAAGAGTAGGAAAAAAATGTGTTGATTCCAAGGGCATTGGTTTATGGAAAATGCTAGCTTATTTACAAAACCATTGAAATTGCTTTTCAAATGATCTAATTCAGAAAAAAATGCTTAGTATTCCATTGGAATGTTAGAATACCTTCATTGACACTAGTAACACAAGGCAATTTTATTACGTTGAACCTAGAAATAGATGAAAGTATTTTTCCATCACAACTTAACTCTACATTTATGTAGATTTGAGCCAAGGTTTCTAAGACAACCTTGTGTTGGAGTGTGGAAATATAGTTGGATATAACTTTTGGACTATGGATGAGTAGTATTACATTGTATGGTTTGCTTTGAACACAAACATGGAAATCTCATCTTTAAAAGGAGAAGGTCTCTAAGATTAAGAAGCAATCAAATAGTAAACCTTTTTGGTAGAAACATTAGGCCTTGAAGCACCACTTTGTTACTCCATCTTTGTGTCAAGATGGAGTTGTGTTTGGATTTTTTAGACAATATTCACACCCAACCAATTGAGATGGGTTATGAATACATTGACATTGAGATAACTAGAAGTCGAACCCATAAGTGTCAAAGTCCTTGTTAAATTGATTCACTATAAAAACAAAGAAAAAACATGAGTTACACAACACCCAACCAATTGAAATGGGTTATGAAAACATTAACATTGAGATAACTAGGATTCAAACCCATAAGTATCAAAGTCCTTGCTGAATTGATTCACTATAAAAACAAAGAAAAAACATGAGTTACACAACACAAATTAGAAAAAAAAAACTGATCCCTATAATCAAACTATAAAATGCCCTATAATTATGGTTATAAAAAAATCTACAAGTTCCATCCAACCTATTAAAAACGCTTCAATTGAAAAAAAAAAAAAAAACGATGAAGAAAGAGAAACTCATTAACCCTATTTAGAGAACCTAGTGATAAGCTTCACATCAATAAATCATGTAACGCTACAAAACAAGTAAATTTCCTCTATAAATAAAGGTCGTAGTTAATTTTGTATAAACAAATAAAAATTCAAATATAGAATTTATCTAAACAGTACTGTAATTGTATTATTCAACATGTAGGTTTTTAGGATTCAAGGGTTAAAAATAGTAGGAAAAAATAGATTATAAAGTTTTAAAATAAAAAAATATGGTATATCGCTAAAATTAACAATATAATATAATATAATATTATTTTATATATAAAGGTTTGTTTTGAACATGAATATATGACAACGTCATATTTGAAAGAAAAGGTTTTTAAGATTAAGAAATGATTAAATAATAAACTTGTTCAGTAGAAACATTAAGACTTGAAGCATTATTTGGTGACTCCATCTCCTTATTAAGGAGAAATGGTGCTTGAAACGTTAGCCAATGTTTTCATGCAACATACCGAGGTGAAATATGGAGACATTGACATCGAAATAAAATAATTAGGAGTTGAACTCGTCACTACCCACTCTTGTTGAATTGGTCTACTGGAAAACTAGTGTAGGTACATGAGCTAGACAACTCAAATCATGGAAGGGAACCAATTATTATGATTAAGTTAGAAAATTATCAAAAACTCAAACAAGCTTCAATACATAAAAATTAAAGGAGAGAAAATGAAGCTTGTTAACCCAATTTAGAGGGCTTCATTATGTTGATAACATGTAATAATAGAGAGTTTTTCCCTAAAATTTGATCCTATGAAACCACTGATTTGAAAAACCATCTCATATACATATGCTTCAAACCAATTGTCCATGTCATTACCTTTACAACCGTGAAGCATCATCTTCCTTATTTTCATTAGTTTCAAACTACTCTAGCCTATCAAACATAAGAATGAGTCAATCTTGCAGTCCACAGTTCCAACCTAATCATATACATAGGCTTCCATGTCCTCCCATGCCTTGAATCCTAAGCTCCATGCCTCCACTACCCACCTCTCAATTTGGGTTAGGTTCTGCATTTGATTCATTTTTAGAGGACCTTCGATTAGTGGGACAGAGTCCTTGTGAGGCATAACGAGACATTTTTTAATCTCATTCTCTGCTTGATGAAGCAAATTCTTGTTATACCTAGGTTGCAAAAACATCCCCATTGGGATTATCCTCTATGAAATTAGATCTCAGTAGCTCGAAGCTTAAGAGAATAATATACAAAGCACACCAAATACCCCCAAAAATGGACACCACAAATTTCAAATCTCAAATTTCTCAACAAAGTTACCACTGATCATATCCAAAATCCCTGAAGGGTAGGTCGCTCTTGAAAATCCCAATTGGCTATGGGAATTAATGAAGTGGGTATAAACCCAAAATCCCCAAACAAAAAATATGGACTACTGTGCTAAAAATATATACCCTTATTTAGTGGTGGCAAGCACGTAGAAAGAGAATAAAGAGAGTAGTATTTAATGGACATTCCACTTTGAAGAACATTGTCTTGACCATCCATCCTATATATTGTTTTTTTTTATCCACTAGCTAGAACTCCACACACATCTTGAATTTTAACAACTTCTTTAGTGAGACATCGACATAGACCACATTTATTGTAASAATTACCTTATGCTCAACAACATCAATAGTGGKGGTGTGCACACAAACATAGAAAGAGAAACAACGTACAACAATCTCATGCACAAGGAGAGACTAATATGTCTCACTGCCACCTTTAATTGATCTTGAAAATGAATACACACACACACACACACACACACACACACACACACATGATGAAAAACATGTACATCCCACTCCTATAATGGATTTGGCATTGGTTGTGTAACTACCAACATAACTACTTGCTAATAATTTATTTCTACAATTATTTTTGTCACTCCCCCTTAATGGAGAAATGATTTTTCTACAATTCCTAGCTTGTCTCTACCTATTACAATTTTAGTCTTTCCCAAAGACTTAGTGAATATATCTTCCACATTATCATTTGTATTATAGTACTTCAAGTCAATTTCTCTTGATTGAATCTTTTCTCCCTCAAAGTGATGTTGAGTTTCAATGTGCTTTGATCTTGCATGATAAATTGGATTGTTTGCCGATTTTATTGAGTTTTTATTATCACATTTGATATATATAGGTACTCCTTGTATTTATCCCATGTCTTCAAGGATACGCCTTAGCCAAATTGCTTCATAGGTAGCACTGCACAATGTTTTTCTCAACTTCAGTTGAGGACAAGGAAACAATTGGTTTCTTCTTGTTGCTCAAAGACACAATTCTAGATCCTATATTGAATGCATATCCAAAGGTAGATTTTCTATCATCTATATCTCCTGCCCAATCATAATCTAAATAACATGTCAACTATACATTCAAATTATTAGTATATTCAATGCCAAAATCTACATTCCCTTTCAAGTATGGAATGACTCTCTTAACTATTTTCCAGTGATTGTCATGTGGTTTAGCCATGAATTGACTAAGTATGCTAACTTGATATATAATATCAAGTCTTGTTGTGCTTAAATAGTTTAGACTTCCCACCAATTGTCTATACAAAGTACCATTTACTTCTTTGGTATAATTATCATTGCAAAGCTTAACATTCTCTTCTAATGGAGTAGATAATGGACTACATTCACTCATATTGAACCTTTTGATTAGTTCGATTGTACACTTACTTTGAGTGATCAAAGTATTACCATCTTCCCTTCAAACCTCAATGCCTAAACAATAATGCATATGACCAAGATCCTTCATCTCAAATTCATGTGATAAATGCCTTTTGATCTCATCAACAATTTTGTAGCACTTCCTTTTATGGTTAAATCATCAACATACAATGAAATCAAAGCAACATTCCCATTTCCATATTTCTTTATGTAAATATTTGGATCACTCTTACTTTTGATGAAACCTTGTTGGAAGAAGAAAGTGTCAATTTTCACATACCATGACCCAGGAGCATGTTTGAGACCATATAGTTCTTTCTTTAACCTACATACAAGATGTTAATGTCCTCGCTTTACAAAACCTTTTGGTTGAACAAGATACACTTCTTATTTTAATTCACCATTCAAAAATGCCGACTTAACATCCAACTAATGTAATTTATAATTTTACTTAGTAGCTAATGCAATCATTAATCTAGTGGTATTCATTTTAGCTACAAGTGAAAACATGTCCCCATAATATATTCCTTCTTTCCGTGAATAGAATTTTGCAATCAATCTAGATTTAAACTTGTATATACTACCATCAACATTGAACTTATATTTGAACAACCATTTTGAACCTATAGGAATTTTAGTTTTAGGAAATTCCGTAAGTTCCCAAGTTTCATTTTTAATTATGGAATCATATTCCTCTTTTAGAGAATTCATCCATTCATTATGATCTTTTGCTTGCTCAAAATATTCAAAGGTTATTCTACACTCATAACTTGAGTCATCATAGAACAATAGTTATACCTAATAAGTGTCTGAATTTTTCTTGTTGATCTTTATAGTGCCTCATTGTTCTATGGAGTTGCTCCACTCTTTCTTGGTGTACTTTGGCTTCTTGTAGCTTCAATGCTATTTTGATCTTCAACATCATCTTGTTGATATTTAATTTATTTTTCTCTTGCACTTTCTATGCCTTCTTTAGGAAGTTTCCATACATCTTGATCATCTTCTTTTTGAACCTCATCTATACACTCATGAAATATAACACCTCTACTTGCAAAAACTTTATGAGTAATGAGTGTTAAAATATTGTGCTCGTTTAACCATAGACAATGCTACACCATTTTCACCCAACCATAAGCATAAAGCCACCCCAAGCACCTTAACCTTTGACAGAAAGAATGATTCAAGGAATCTGCACCATAACTGACAGATAACCAAGATAATGTACCTTCTCCAAGGGTAGCGTACAAGAGAAAGTACCTGAAAGACTAAACAAGAGAAAAATCGTACAACTGTAATTGTTGTTGCTCCTCCTCCAAACTTGCGCACTGTTTCTGGTTTCCTGAGTGAGAGTGAGTGAAAAAATGAGCCAAGACGTCCTCTATTTATATTAATTTGTCTAGTGACTTTTCTGGCTGGGCCGACTTGACTTTCTGGTAATTATATTTTATGTTTATCTTTTTCCTGTGAGGCCGACTTGTCTTCCTAGAGGATAATACCTTAATATTATATATTTTGTTGAGCCGACATGTCTTCTAGGGTTTTCACACATCCGTTTATGGTTTTTCTTGATATTGGAATATTCTATTCTAGTAAAAGGTTACATATGGAGGTTAATACCTACTGTAGATACCATAATATCAACACTCCCTCTTATCTAGGGAGGTATTAATGGTCACAGAAACATC
>ML790240.1:126356-141458 GCA_009831015.1 Picea engelmannii
GTCGGGACTTTCAACCTCCTATTCACGAGGGCTTAACCCTCATGCATCTCTTAACATATCCAACGACTGTCGAGTTCTTCAGCCAAGATCTGATGGCTCATAATGGTTCCTACCCATGCATTCTTCCACGACTCCCTGGGCGTGGAAAAGATCCACGGTCCAAATAATTTCATGAACCTTGGGGATCTACAGTCCTAAACTCTTCGCTACCCACGAAGACACAAGAAAACCCAGTGGTAAGACATTTAATGCCCTACTTCCTCGTACTAATCTAACGTTCGTGGGTGACCGCAGATTCCCCGACGAAATCTCCTCCATCAATTAATACCTATAAGGTTAAGGTACCTAATACTCCATCTTCTCCTTCCGATTTGTTGGTCGTGAGTGACCACAGATCTCCTGACGGAATCTCATCCATCGATTTGCTACTTCATCCTTATATTGTCATCTCAGTTTTCAAGAAGATCGTTCCTCCTCATGCAGGGTCACTAAGGCCTTACACTTTCACAACCGCCTTCCTGGTTCTCGAAGGGCTTTTCAAGGAAGGTATTTCTATGGGGAAGTTTAATCAGGGTATTATCTGAGGCATATAAGGATGTCGTCCTCCCGAGGACCAGACGTGAAGTCTGAATTTGATCAATACGCATGCAAATAATGAATGCATGAAGACATAAAACACACGTAGTCTTTCCATCTAAATATACAACTACTAGTACTGATCAAAACACCATACAGTCATTCTTATAATGAAATCATTCACAGTTTCACAGTTTATGAGCATAATTATCAAAATAAGCACATATATGTATAAATCAAGATGCCAGAGGCAAAACACTTATCAGAGATAACACTAGGGTCAAGCAACTGCCGAGAGGGGTGCTCATTTCCACCCAACCATAGGCTTAGTGACTCCCAACGGATTTACCACTAGCCACCCCCGAGCTAAGACCACGATGCTCTGAGAATGTGTCTCTCTATCTGCCAGTGACTAGGAGCGAAGGTTGCAATCCTCCCTCTCTGCTATCACTCACTCTGCATAATGCCAGAGTTCTCCCCTCACATCTGCCCCCGCAATCGCTTCTACCCCACGCCTTATACTCTTGCGAGGTTGCGTGTGGCGTGATTCCCCTCACGCTAATCAGGCCTGACGGCTCTACAGATGGGCGGTTCACCGTCCCATCCCTCATTAATCCATCTGCCTACCAGCCTGCGAGACATTAAATTTAGGGCCAGTGAGCCACTTTTGGTTCTCCGAGCCAGTGGAGTCCAAATACGGTGTTAATTCTTGGTGGAAGTTAACGCCACCTTTTCAGGTGCCCTCCACCTCCATCGTGGTATCTTTTTCTGCACATCCTCTCTCAGCAGTCGTGCAATAAATTCAAAATGTTATTCACATTCATTGACCTTTTCCTCAAGGTCCATTTACATCACATATTCACATTTATGAGTTTGCCATAATTCTTGGCCAGTCCAGTTATATTTACAAGCTGGGGGAAACAGGGTGTTACATAGTCCTGAAGAAAGAAGGTTCTTTGAGAATGTGTCTTGACTTCCATGCCCTCAACAAACTGACCATTAAAGATAAATTTCCCATTCCTGTCATTGATGACCTCCTAGATGAATTGAGTGGCGCCCAATTCTTTACTAAACTTTATCTTCGCTCGGGCTATCACCAGATACATATGAAAGAGGCAGATATTCCCAAGATGAACTTTCACACTCATGAGGGCCACTATGAGTTTTTGGTCATGAACTTTGGCTTGTGTAATGCCCCCTCCACCTTCCAAATCCTCATGAATCATGTCTTCCATCCATTTCTCTGTCATTTTGTCTTAGTTTTCATTAATGATATCCTCATCTATAGAAAAACCTAGACAGACCATCTTACTCACGTGGATCAAGTTCTCCATCTCCTCTCCCAGCACCAACTTTTCCTAAAACA
This sequence comes from Picea engelmannii, assembly GCA_009831015.1. Classification (NCBI taxonomy): domain Eukaryota; kingdom Viridiplantae; phylum Streptophyta; class Pinopsida; order Pinales; family Pinaceae; genus Picea; species Picea engelmannii. The sequence goes on from ML790240.1 coordinate 128,299, forward strand.
GTCTAAATGTGCTTTTGGTGCCTCAGAAGTAGAATACTTGGGTCATCTAGTTCGCAAGGATGGTGTCAGGGTGGATCTGAAAAAGATTGAAGCTATGCAAGACTGGCTGCACCAAAGACTCTTAAAAGATTGTGTGGATTTATGGGCTTAACAGGGTATTATCGCAAGTTTGTTATGAACTATGGAAATATTGCAACACCTCTCACTGGTCTCCTAAAAAAGAACTCTTTCACTTGGAATCCAGCCATTGCTCAAGCTTTTCAAACCTTGAAGACGACCATGTGCACCACTCTGGTTTTGGCCCTTCCTGATTTCACAAAGACCTTTGTGTTGGAATGTGATGCCTCAGGGAAAGGAATCGACACTGTCCTTATGCAAGAGGGTCGACATTTGGCCTTCACCAACAAGAAGCTGTCTGAAAGGAATCTAGGCAAACCCATTTATGAAAAGGAAATGTTGGCTATTCTGCATGCTATTGATTTGTGGCACCCTTATCTCTTGGGGCAACACTTCCAAATTAAGACCGACTATCAAAGCCTCAAGTACTTTCTGAAACAACGCATTTCCTCCCAAGAGAAACAAAAATGGGTGACTAAGCTCTTTGGTTATGATTATGATTTCATTTACAAGAAGGGAAAAGACAATGTAGTGGTGGATGCACTGTCCCAAAAATATGAATAAGAAGGATCCCTTTTTTCTCTTTCCTTCATTGTACCCAATTGTCTCCAAGTTGTGCGCCAGGAATGGCTTCAAGATCCCAAAATTTCGCATATGATCTAGCAATTGCAGACCAAGGCTCTGGCTCCCCCAGGGTACTCTTGGCTCTAAGATGAGCTTCGATAAAAAGTCCATTTGTATTTAAGTAAACAATCAAAGATTAAATCCATGGTACTTTCTAAGCTTCATGCTACACCCACAACGGGGCACTTAGGGTTCACCAAAACATATGACAGGGTCAAACGTTCTTTTTTCTAGGATGGTATGAAACAAGACATCCGTAATTTTGTCACTAAATGTGAGGTGTGTCAACGCAACAAGGGAGAAATAGTCAAATCTCCCGGCACAATACAATCGCTTCCAATTCCACCTGCTATTTGGAAGGATATCTCTATAGAATTTATTACCGGCTTACCCAAATTAGGGAATAAATCAGTCATAATGGTGGTTGTGGATCGCCTTTCCAAGTATTCTCATTTCTGCGCTCTTCAACACCCATTTACTACATCCACTGTGGCTCAAATTTTCATGGACCAAGTCTTCAAGCTTCATGGCATGCCACACTCTATTGTTTCTGATTGTGATCCAACTTTCACAAGAAATTTTTGGCAAGAACTGTTTAAGCTACAGGGAACCCAATTTCATCTCAACACAACTTATCATCCCTAGACTGATGGTCAAACAGAAGTTTTCAACAAGTTTTTGGAAACATATATGAGGTTTTTTGCCTCTGAAAAACAACATCAGTGGGCTCAATGGCTACCCCTAGCCAAATGGTGGCACAACACTTCCTACCATACAGCTACTCGCATGACTCCTTTTGAAGTGGTATATGGACAAAATCCTCCTTCAGTTCTCTCATACTTATTGGGTACCTCGAAGGTCCAGGCGGTTGACCAAACACTTATAGTTCAAGAAGATATTCTTCGTACCCTTAAAAATAACTTGGTCATGGCACAAAATCGCATGAAGAAACAAACAGATCAAGGTCGCTCTGAACGTCAATTTGTAGAAGGGGATCAAGTGTTTCTATGACTGCAACCATACAAGCAAACTTCCCTTAAGGCCGAGCATTGTCAGAAGCTAGCGCCCAAATTTTATGGTCCTTATACAGTTCTCAAGCATGTGGGACAATTCACATATCAGTTAGCTCTACCCAGTCAGTCGAAGCTACATCCAGTTTTTCATGTTTCATGCTTAAAGAAGGTGATTGGAACTAGGTGCTAAATTCAAACTAACCTTCTCGAGTTAGCTGAAGAAGGATCCATTTGGCTACATTCAGAAGTAGTTTTGGACCAGTGTGAGCGTCACCTACGTCAGAGAACCATCAAGGAAGTTCTAGTCTAGTGGAAATATACGACTCTAGCAGATGCCACTTGGGAACCAACTACCGTTCTGCAGTAGTTTCCACATCTCAAGCTTTGAGGACACGATTATTTTTAAGGGGCCGGACATGTTAGGGTCCTAACCCTCACATAGGTAGATCAATATATTTGGATGTAATAAAGGTCAATATTAATAAGGCCTTTCAATAAAATAGAATAAGGCGAATGTAAGAAGACCTAATAGAAGCTTTCGCTTCTAGAATGATCTTCCTCTAGATGCTTCTCTTGATAGACATATTTAGTATAAATAAGGGTCGAGGGTATAAAAACCCTAGCTTGGAGATTATTGTAACAGAGCACTGCTCGATTGGAGGTTTCCCCCTTGAAGAGGCCTATGAACATTGCTTTCTGAATCAAAGTGTTATTTCTATTGTTGTTCTTATATCATTTCTGTGTTATTGTGGAGATTATGCTGGATATATTACTGTTATTCTGCCATTTCTAGCATTTTATTTATGTTTTGCATATTTCTTATATCGGGTATCTTGCATTGAGTGGACACATATGACATGCAAACCAATTCTAGGGTTGCTACTGGTGAGGTAAATCATCAATCTAGATTGTATACATTTTCTGAATTTATTGAACTAGATTATGCTTTACCACTTACCCATGCCGATGAAAGTAGTAGGATATGGCACGAAAGGTTTGGACATTTGAATTTCAGATATATGCAACAACTTAGCAAACAAAGATTGGTTGATGGTCTACCAAACATCCATTTCTCTAAGGGAGTATGTGAGGGATGTGTTCTTGGAAAACACCCTCAAGAGAAATTTGACAAAGGAAAGACACATAGTGTAACATCCCTAGCCACCCATGCCGAGCCATGCTACTCCAGAAAACCCTTTTATTCTCTGCTCAACATACTGTAACATACCGAACATCCAACTGAGTTGTGCCACATAAAATTTTCAAACTGCATGCAATTAAAACATATACACACAGAACTCTTGTTGAACTTTATATATAAAACTTAAACAGAAAAATACATTCTGTAATGCACAGATTCATACGTAAATATTAGTAAACATATACATGCAGCATATACAAGAAATACCCATAAATACAAAGACCATTATAACCACACATAGGATAATCCCATAAAAATAAACACATAAATAATAATGTAGCATGTAAATTTATCACACAATTCACACTCATCTTGGTAAGAATATCACCAACTATGTGTAGACATTCCATGAACCTCCCAGCCTTAGACCACACTGCTCATAACTCTTAGCAGTGGGTCACTCGCGAGATGGGAGTAAACTCCACCCAGGTAAAGGGATTCCTAACCAGGATGATGTGTCATAAACAACGGAAAAGAATTTGTCACATGTGACAACTCAAACTAACAGCCTACAGTCCCTCATTCCCCACATTCCTATCCCACCTGAGGAAGTGTGCCCCTTCTCTACTCAACAATCGTTCGACTGCCCCACTTCTTTTCTGGGCTTCAACAACAAGGCAGATAGGAAGTCTCAGAGCTATGTAGCAGTAGTTTAGCACCTTCGGGAAATCAATTACCACCAATTCTCTCACCCAAAGAGTTTTCTCATGGGTCGGACAACCCGTCTCTTCAATATACCACGGGCCTGACAACCTGCTTCTTCAGTCCAGCTCCCAAGCTAACTAGCTACACAAACAGGTATGGGTACGGATACAAGTTTAGGTACAATGACAAGAAGGTATAGAGGACAACTGATTGAGTGAGTGAATGATCATGGAATGATTGAATGGATGACTGAACGATGGAAAATGAACTAATTCCAAACTATATGTATTCATGTTCCCAAATTGACACTTGTCATGTTGGGAGCTACTTTTGCCCACTTGTCCCCATCCTTAGAACTTAGGATAAAATAATTATCCATACTTTATACTTTAAGGAATATCGATATAATATTCATTTTTGGCTTAAGCTCCCTAGATTATCCCTTTTCCTTATATTTTGTCACCCCCCCTTCCCCAACTAGTGGAGTTTAGTCCCCCATACTCTTTTATTGTGGTCGGTCTATGCACAACGATGTATTTTATATTAATGATGATACATATACAAAAATAGGTGCACTGGCCTTTAACATATATTCTCTTTGTCCTAATACAAACATAAGCATCCTAGCTTATAATAGCTAGCTCACTAGCCTATAAAACACAATGCACAAAGGATTCCTAACCTCCAAATCGCACGCACTTAATTTTTTGTGCGTGGTATCCTGTAATGTGCACACTTCATCATCTTACTGCGCAATACATGTGCGCACTATGCCATGAAAGGTGCATACAAAAAAATGATATAAAAAAGATCACCAACTTAAGTAAATTTTCATTTTACATTTACAATTGGGTTTGGCCTAGGGGTATTACAATCCCCTCCCCTTATTTATGCTCTGTCCTCAGTGCATTATATACAAAAAAAAATTCAAAAATCCTAAAAACGATGTGGGTATTCTTCCCGCATTGCATCCTCATGATCCCAAGTAGCGTCTTCATGACCGTACCAGGTCCATTGGACCTTTACAATCCCTATGGCTCAATTCCATAGTTGTTTGATTTTCCAGTCCAGAATGCGTACCGAATGCACTTGGAAAGTGCCTTCTTACTCCACCTGAATCACATTCCAATCAAGAACATGATTATCATCAGGTATATGTTTCTTGAGAAATGATACATAGAATACATTATGAACAGACATAAATGCATGCAATGCAATCATATAAGATACTAGACCGATCCTCTCTAGGATTTCAAACGACCCACAATATCGAGCTGCCAACTTTGAACAATTTCCCAACTTCAGGGAACTTTTGTTGGCCTTCACTTTCAAGAATACATGGTCCCCAAATTTAAATTCCCTGTGAGTTCTTCCCTTATCAGCATAGATTTTCCACCTGTCTTGGGCAACCTTTAAATTTTGTTTTCTTTTCAACATTTTCTCCTTCATTTCCCTGAGTAAATATGGCCCAACCACTACTCTATTTGCTGGGTTGTCCTAGTTTACCAGTGTTTTTCACTTTCTTCCATAACGTGCCTCAAATGGGATCATCTTTAGAGATGTTTGGTACCCATTGTTATAACAAAACTCTACTAAGTGTAGGTAGTCTTTCCATTTTGATGGTTTCTCCATCACATACATCCTCAACATATCCTCAATCACTTGATTCACCCTCTCTGTTTGTCCATATGATTCTGGATGATAAGCTGTACTAAAATTCAAATTTGTTCCAAATCCATTAAATAATCCCTTCCAAAATTTTGAGGTAAATTTTGGATCTCTGTCAGACACAATTGTCTTGGGTATGCCATGTAATCAAGCAATTTCTCTCATATAAGCATCAACAATGTTGGCTGACTTGAGAGTGAGCTTAACTGGAATAAAATGGGCAGCTTTAGTAATCTTATCCACCACTACCATGATAGAATCATGTTGCTTGTTTGTTCTGGGAAGTTTGGTGATGAATTCCATGGTTACAACTTCCCATTTCCACTCAAGAATGGGTAATGGCTGTAGCAAACCAGTTGGGTGTCTATGCTCAACCTTTACCTTTTGACATTCAAAACATTTGGCAATAAAATCAACAACTTCTTTCTTCATGCCTGGCCAATAATATTGGCTTTTGATAGCTGCAATAGCTTTTTGATAACCTAGGTGCCCAACATAAGGTACATTACGCATTTCTCTCAATATCAGATTTTTTAATTCCTAGGAATTTGGTACACAAATTATGCCACTGTACATAAGAATTTCATCATTATCTAGCTTGTATTCTTCAATTTTCTGCTGCAAATTACCTTGCTGTAATTTTGCCACTAATTCCTTGTACTGCAAATCTAATTTTCCAGCCTCTGAAATTTTGTGTTTCAAATCTGATTGGTACATTCTAATGGATGTAGCATGCAATTCATGCACTCTCCTACCGAGTGCATGAACCACTTTGTTCTCTTTCCCTTTGATATTCTTTATATCAAAGTCACATTCACTTAGAAATTCTAACTATATGCTTTGCCTAGAATTTAGAGTTGGTTGATCAAATAAATATTTCAGACCATTGTGGTCTGTCCTCAACTCAAAACTTTTCCCCATGAGGTAGTGTCTCCATTTCCTCAAGGCATGCACTATGGCTTCCAACTCCAAATCATGAGTGGCATAGTCTTTCATGCTCCTTCAACTTCCTTGATTCATAACATATAACAAACCCATTTTGACCGAGGACTCCACCGATTCCTTCTTTACATGCATCTGTGCATACAATGAAGTCTTCATTTGGAGCTACAATCCTTAGTATTAGAGCACTTGTTAATAATTGTTTCAAGCATTGGAAACTCTTTTCACAATCTAATGTCCACTGAAACTTCACACCATTCTTTTGTAAGGAAGTGATTGGTTGTGCAATCTTTGAGAATCCTTCAATAAATCTCCTATAGTATCCTTCAAGGCCCATGAATGATCTGACCTCTATCACATTATTTGGCCCTGACCTTTCTCTAATGGCTTCTATCTTCTTAGGATCCACTGTTATTCCATCCTTTGAAATGATATGTCCCAAATAATGAATTTTCTTCTGATAAAATGAGCACTTGCTCAATTTGGCATACAACTGATGCTCCCTTAATACTTACAACACCATCCTCAAATGATGCCCAGCCTATCCTTTTGACTTGGAATATACAAGGATGTCATCCAAAAAGACAATCACAAACTTGTCTAAATATTCTCGGAAAACACCATTCATTAAGCACATGAAAACAACTGGTGCATTTGACAACCCAAATGGCACCACTGTGAACTCATAATGACCATACCTTGTCCTAAAGGTGGTCTTGCTGATATATTCCTCCTTAATCCTTACCTGATGGTATCCTGACTTGAGATCTATCTTTGAAAATATCTTTGCATCCTTCAATTGATCAAAGAGATCATCAATCCTTGGCAGAGGATACTTTTTCTTTACAGTCACTCTATTCAACTATCTGAAATTAATGCATAATCTTAATGTCCCGTCTTTATTCTTCACGAACAAGACTGGGGCACCCCAAGGTGACACATTTAGGTGTATATACCCCTTCAAAATGTATTCAAGATGGATTTGCAACTCCTTCAGCTCTAGTGTACTCATTTTGTAAGGAGTCTTTGACACTGGAGCTGTTCTAGGAATTAAATTTATAGAGAAATCAATATCTCTCTTTGGGGATAGTCCTAATACCTCCTTGAACACATCTTCAAAATCTTCCAGGACTGCATGATCTTCCAAATTTTGCACCTTATCTTTAGGTGTCTCTTCCATATGTGCTGCAAATATTTGACACCCTTTTCTATAACATGTCTTCAACTGCAATGCTGAAATTTCTCTCATGGTTACTGCTCTGGGAATTCCCTACACTTTCCTTAGGTTTCCTTCCTCATCCAAGAAAGTAAATGCATTTTTATGACAGTCTAGCATAGCATGATGATGGTCCAACCAATCCCTTCCAATTACACAGTCATAGGAACCTAAAGGCAAGATGTTCAAATCTGCCCCGGTGTTTAGTCCATTCATGTCCATAAGACACGACTTAACCATCGCATTAACTTTTCTTTTGGCTCCGGTAGCTAGCTCCACCAACCAAAATTTTCCATGCTTGCTTCTTGGAAAATGAAAACTATCCACCATCTTAGGATATATATAACTATGACTAGCTCCTTAATCAATTAAAATAACAATGGTTTGGTTGTTGATCATACCTTCCACTTCAATCATATGTGACTGATACTTTGCTTGCTTGTTGTCCAGGGATGCATAGATCCTTGGTACATTTCTTCCCATGTCCTCCACTGTTTCAGCTTGCTGTACATTGTGAATAATCCTCACTTTTTCACCTCTTTGAGGACAATATCTGAACATATGATCTCCTTTACAATCCCAACATTGAATAGTTGGTTGCCTTGGACTTTGAACTCCTGTCTCAATCGTTCTGGGTTCTCTAGAAGTTGGTTGCCCCTGAGGATTATTTCTAAAGAATGGTGGCTTAGATCCCTTCTTCCTCTGATCCATCTTGAATTTCTTTTTCTCTTCCCAAGATTTTTGGAAAGTTGGCCTTACTTTTTGTTGATCATATAGGAATTTAGCTCGCCTTATGGTCTCCTCCAATGTCTTGGGATCATCAAACTGTATTTTTTCACTAATGAATGATGGCAATCCACACAAATACCTTTGAATCTTAACTGTCTTATCCTTGATGAAAGAAACTTACTTAAGAAATTCTAAAAACCTTATTTCATATTCATCTATGGTCATACTCCCAAGTTTGATTTCAAAGAACTCTTTAATTTTATTTTCATAGTATTTCTTAGTCAAGTATTTCTTTTCAAAATACTTCTTGAATTCCCTCAAGTAACACTTTTCTCTTTAATGTGTTGCACTTGCACAAGCTGATCCCACCACATGGATGCCTTTCCCTTGAGTTGATAGATGGAAATTCTTCCTTCTGCATGAGAAGAATAATTATGCAATTGAAAATAATTCCTCATGCCCAACAACCATGTCTCTGCATCTTCATCCTTCTTGTGCTCACCATCAAATGTAAGAGGTTTGATTTTGTTCATTTCTCCTCATAGCTCATCCACCCCATACCTCTTATGCTTCCTAACAGGAGATGGACTTGAGTTGTTGGGTTCCCTCTTATTGTGATCCAGGTGGATATTGGTGACCACCCACCTATTCAACTTGGACCGCCACCATTGTTTTTCAGTTTTTTAGTTTCCTTAATTGTAGCACAATTTACTATTTTTGGCAGTTTTTCGAGTCCTGAACTTCCGGAGTCGTTTTGAGGCCCTAAACGACGTTTTTTTGGAAATCAAACCTCTCGCAAATATGAGACTGTTCCAGATTTGATATTCACTGTCATTAATTGTATTCCTCAAATAGTTATTTCTAACGATGTATCATGTGCATCAAACAGAGATAGTATGCCAAAGTTACGACCCCAGGAAATTGATGTACCAATTTACCCCGACGAGGCCCATATTATGGTGTTTCATCTCCTAGGGTTTGGTTTTTGGATGTTTAGGGTTTTCCATTGTTTCTCAATAGTATATGGGCCTTTGAGCCTCATTATAACACATATTTCATAGGCATGTAGCCACCACATCCCTTCTCAGAGATAAGCTACCAACGCCCTAGCTATTTTATTTCCATTCCGTCTATAAACAAATTTCAGTTCTTTGATATTAATGAAATGAAGTGTTATTTCCTCTTCATCTTTTTATTTATGGTTATTTGTGTATTTTGTTGCATTCCTGCATAAATTCAGATCATATTGGAATGCCTCGGGGAGTGATGGTGATGTATGCTAAAACTTCTTGTTCTTCTTTTCTCATCAAGAGACCCATGACTTCCAGATTTGCTTGAGCCACTCTCCTTATCCAATTTATTTTCTATTATGTTCAAGATCTGCATTAACTTCATGTTGAATTCCTCCTGTTTCTCCTTGGCTCTAATAAGCCTTTCATTATCAACTTTATGGCTTTGGACATCCTTATGCAAATTTTTAATGGTCTCTACCATATTCATGTTTTCATCCCTTCCTTCTCCATGTCCATTAGAGTTTGTTCCTTTAATGCCCAAATGGACATCCATCCCTCTGATCTCATCTCCCTGGCTGTAAGTCCCCTATGAATTTTCCATTCCTATGGACTTTGTGCTGATCCTGATCTGATCTAGTTGTTGTTAACTCTACAAAATGTGCATCCAACAAAACTTTGTCAGGTTAACTGACTCAACAATTTCATAAAAAATATGAATCATTTTGGTTCAATAATATATCAGAATTATTTCTTCTGATTTCCTAAAAAACTGAATTCCTAGATCAATTTTTTGGGTGAATATTTATATTCTACTGTCCAACACCTTTCCAACGCCTGTTCCCATGCTCAATTATGAGTCTTGAGCATAAAGTCATGGTTATTTGAAAATTGCCCATTAATTGTTTTGTTCACACTTCAACTTGGTGCAACTTTGCGCTGTAATTATCCATTTTTGCACCTACCCCATTGGATTTTTAGTGGGATATCAATTGAGTTTATTCATATACATATTTTGGATAGTCTGTCCAAGTTTCACCCCTTTCCGGGTTTTGGGTTGCTAGTTACAGCCTCTTGAAGTTCTAGGCCAATTCCTGTTTTTGGTCTGGAATGCCAGATGTACATTCTTTGCCATCTTAAACATTTTTAACATGACCATAAACTTAATTCAGCTCTGTGAATGTCTTCTATGGTCCAATATATTTCCATTGATTGCTCTTGCGTCTCAATCTAATTCTGGAGCAAAACGTTATGGCTCTTCGAAGTTAGTTGGGTCTTAAAATTTACTTTCCACTGTTTGTGCTGTAATTTTCTCATAAAAGCTTCGTTTGACGAATGATTTACACCATTAGAAAGATCTCTCTGAGCTATTTTATTTGAGTTGCAGAGAAAAAGTATGCATTGGTAATGTACACTCTATTCTTATGGTTTTTGAGTACCTAAAAACACTGTTAAGGGCCTAAAAAATGTGCTGCAAAAAGATGACATTCAAACTGTATAAAATGTGGTGGAAATTCGTTGGTTTTCCGCTGTTGTTCACCCTCCAAATGACTTTGCACGCAAAAACTTCAACTTGTACACCCATATTTAGCATGCCCAGAAACACCACAAGCTAAATCATGCTCTTCACACCTATAACAACTGTGCATCACTTCTCTGTCGCACCAATAACTGGCATGCACTACTTTTGTGTAACGCGTCAATATCCACAGCGCAAAATTTTGGTTCTTGCACTATTGCATGTTGCGCACAATTTTTTTTTTTTGTGTCACACGCTAATATTTTGCACGCATTTCACTCTACATGATGCACCATGCCAAAGTTTAGTACGCCACCACTGCGCACCAATACTCAGCGCACACCATTAACTAAACTGTCGTGCGACAACATATACCCACATTGCGCGCACACTAACAAAATTTCTCTATGCTCTTCTAATACTGTGCACACCACACACGCCATTATTATGAGTGTGCACATCTCGCGCCAGTATTACACATGCATCACTCAATATGCACCATGCAATGCTAAATTTAGCGCCCGCACCAGCACGCCAATATTTTTTTGCGCAACGCCAAATTTTAGCGTGCACAACTGCAGGAAAATATTTTTCCGCACGACACCAAATTTTAGTGCACGCGGCTGCACACCAATATTTTTCCGCATGGTGCCAAATTTTAGCGCGCACACCCGCACACCAATATTTTTCCGTGCAATGCCCAATTTTAGTGCACGCACCCGCACACCAATATTTTTCCTTGCGGCGCCAAATTTTAGCGCGCACACCCGCACACCAATATTTTTCCGCGTATCACCCAATTTTAGCGTGCACACCTGCATGCCAATATTTTTCCACGCAATGCCAAATTTTAGCGCGTGCGACCACACGCCAATATTTTTCTGCAACAATGAAATTTGTTCAGTTTCACCCCGATAACACCAATTCAACCTATGCAACAACAAATCGTTGTGGGTTGACATTTCTAGAACACATTTTTCCCAATCTCAATTCACGAATTGAGAATTTTAATTACTAATCTCGCTCCATCTTTCATGGCTTCACTGTAACTTCAAATTCGACCAATTCCAGGTCTAAAATTGTTAGAACATATATTAAATGAAGAATATCTCACTGCATGGCTAAATTTCTTAATTTTCCCATGAATTTAACAATAGAAATTGGGGCTTTCTCCCAATTCTGCGCAATTGTTGTTACTTTTTACCATGGACACGTTGCAACTTGAAATTTGGCCACTTCAAAATCAATCCTCTGTGAAATTTCGCCCATCCAGTCTTAGTGTTGAAAACCAAAGATCTGATACCATATTGTAACATCCCCGACCACCCATGCCAAGCCATGCTACTCCATAAAACGTTTTTATTCTCTGCTCAAAATATTGTAACATACCCAACATCCAATTGAGCTATGCCACATAAATTTTTCGAACTGCATGCAATTAAAACATATACACACAAAACTCTTGCAGAACTTTATATATAAAACATAAACAGAAAAATACATTTTGTAAATGCACGGATTCATACTGAAATAACAATAAACATATACATGCAACATATATAGGCAATACCCACAAATATAAAGACAGTTATAACCACACATAGGATAAACCCATAAAAATAAACATGTAAATAATAATGTAGCATGTAAATTTATCACACAATTGACACTCATCTTGGTAAGAATATCACCAATTGCGTGCAGACATTCCAAAAACCTCCTAGCCTTAGACCACACTTCTCATCACTCTCAGCAATGGGTCACCCTTGAGCTGGGACTAAACTCCACCTAGGTAAAGGGATTCCTAACCAGGATTATGTGTCATAGACAACAGAAAATAATTTTTCATAGGTGCCAACTCAAACTAATAGCCTACAGTCCCTCATTCCCCACATGCCCATCCCACCCCAGGAAGTGTGCCCCTTCTCTTCTCAACAATCCTTCGGTTTCCCCACTTCCTTTCTGGGCTTCAACAACAGGTCATACAGGAAGTCTCAGAGCTTTGTAACGGTAGTTATCACCTTCGGGAAATCAATTCTCAACAATTATCTCACCCAAATAGATTTATCATGGGCCTGAAAACCCGCCTCTTCAATATCCCATGGGCCTGACAACCCGCTTCTTCAGTCCATCTCCTAAGCTAACCAACTACACAAATAGGTATGGGTACGGATACAAGTTCAGGTACAGTGACATGAAGGTACAGAGGACAACTGCCTGAGTGAGTGAATGATTATGGAATGATTGAATGGATGACTGAATGATGGAAAATGAACTAATTCCAAACTATATGTATGCATGTTCCCAACTTGACACTTGTCATGTAGGGAGCTACTTTGGCCCACTTGTCCCCATCCTTAGAACTTAGGATACATTAATTATCCACACTTTATACTTTAAGGAATATTAATATAATATTCCTTTTTGGCTTAAGCTCCCTAGCTTAGACATTTTCCTTAACTTTTATCCCCCCCCC
>ML790240.1:171550-184782 GCA_009831015.1 Picea engelmannii
AGAACTATGATTCACAGGATGGCCTAGTTAATGGTGCAGATGAAATACTCAAATCTTATACCAAAACATAAAAAGTTGATGTCCTCTGGATTAAGTTCCATCACCCGCACATTGGCCACCGACAAGCCAACAAGTTAGATTATCTATATAATTCAAACACTTCGTTTGAATGGACACCTATATTGCAAATATCAAAACCAATATCAACATCGGCAAAGACAAGTCAATTGAAGATTCAAAACAAGTTTCCAATTCAACTTGCATGTGCACGTACAATCCACAGATCACAAGGACTAACACTTGATAGTTTTTGCTTCGACCCTGCTAGAATACGAATACATGGACTTGTATACACAGCTTTGTCCCATGTCAGAAACATAGATTCCTTGTATTTTCTAAGCACTCTTACAAAAGATAACTTCAAAGTCAAACACAAAGTTGATATTGAGATGCAATGCCTTCGAACTAGTGAAAATGGCATCTGCAATATGATTACCAATCCATACAAACAAACTCATCTGTATCAATTCTCTCACTTAACACGCACAACTTAAATGCACATATGAATAATATACTCAATGACTATGACACAATGCAATCTGATATTCTATGCTTGCAAGAAACATACATGACATTATGCATGCAAAATAAACATTTTTCAAATCACACTTGCATATTAAGTTACATTACGCATGGCGTGATATATTAGTGAAAAAACATATAACAATTTTGGATCATATGCATTTTGAAGAAAAAGATGTTGAGATGGTGCTAGCAAGAGTAATTTTCTGTGGATTGCAAATTGCAATATTCAATCTCTATGCTGCTCCCAATGCAACATTGCCAACATAATGAATGTTTTTTCAAATGCATTACACCATTTACATCTGAACGAAACCATTATCATTCTAGGAGACTTCAATGTTGACATGCTACAAAATAGTTCCATAACAAAAGAATTGAAAAACTACATGTGAAATTACAAATTACAATCTCCGCTTTCTTTTGGTTAAGATAAAGCATTTACAAAACACACTTATTTACCATGTATGGTCAAATGTGCCCATTTCACAATACACCCTCTTTATCTTAGACACATACTGGTTTGACCATGATATAATTTGTCTTGTACTTGAATTATAAAATATACATCAAACATATTACAAAATCATATTTCCATGTCTCAAAGCATATTTGGATACTTTGTTGGACAAAACCAAATCATTCAGCTAGGATCATCCAACTTCTTAATATTTTCTAGCTTGTAATATATTTTGGCCAGGAAAAATTCTATTTAACCACAACCATGGATCAAGACAAACAAAGGTTCATGCTTCTAACTCTATCTTCTATTCTATTCCTTTGATTCTCATTTACTGTATGTACATATTACTTGTTTTCCCTTACATACCAACTTACATTCATGTTCATTGTATTTTGTGTGTTCCCACATTGAAACAAACAGAATAACTGGAGAAGATGAAGGACTATTAACCACAAATGTAGAAGAAGAGATACAAAGGTGAATGCTTCTACTCGTATTTCATATTCCATTGTTTTGTATTTCATTTATTGTCTGTATATTTATTCTACTGCTTTGCACCTAATTTATTGTATGTAGATACTACATATCTTCCTACATAATAACTTATCTTGATGTCAACTTTATTTTCTATACTGCTACATTGGAATAAATAGAACTGTATTTATTTTTTTACATGTCTTTCTAGATACCAACTTACCTTCATGTCCATTGTATTTTCTACATTTCTACATTGAAAGAAACATACTAGTTGGAGAAGAGGATGAAATCTTATATGCCACAACAGAGGAAGTTGAAGTACAATCTTTGATAATGTATGCCAATAGTGATAGTAAATCAAACACACAAAATGAGTAGGTGGATAAAATATTGGACTAGAAAATGATGATTTGACAACAATGGGCCTTTCTTGAGACTTCCTGCTTCCAAAAATTTCCCTCCCCTTTTCTATTTTCCCACTCTCCTTTATCCCTTTTTTTCCCTCTTCTATACTTAACCAAATTCCCCTGTATTTTTCCCCTCTACTTTCCCTTTTTGGTTACTTTACTTAGTCGTTTTTCCGAAAATATCTAGGTGCACAGGTTGACAGAGTCACAGGTTCACATTTTTATTCATGTTTCTATATCACGAGTCCGACTGACCGCTTCCCCATTCCATACTTAGCCACTTTTTCGATCACAGGTTCCCGGGCTGACGGGCTCAAAATTGTGCTTCTATTGTTTTGTGTCCTGCAAACAACACCCAGAGTTCCATGATATACAAATTGACAACTAGAATCCCAGGCTGGTGGGATAAATATTGCGCTTCTATTGTTATGTGACCTACAAACAATGCCCGCAGTTCTGCGATATACATATTGACCGCCGAACTCCTCCATCATGCCATGTTCCGTGTTACACATTTTTGCACTCAAAATTTCCGAGACATACAATTTGACTGTCGGGCCCTCATGTCTCTTGAGTATCCCTTAACACCCTATTACATTCTCCATCCCCTTTGAGCTTGTATGTGACATCCAAAACAATTATGAACAATATACAATGCATATGCTTATTTAGTCGTTCTGATGTTCATGTACACATGCTTGCATCAGAAAAAGTTGGACAAGTGACATGGGCATGAGTAGTCAATCATCGCAAACATCAACAAAATGACAAAGCCAAAGGTAAATATTCATACATTATTCTCTTTCTATGTTTACCAAACAAATATCATGAATTATTTATTCATACATGTCATGATAAATATGTTGATGTCATCTGCAACACATGCTCTTCAGTTCACAAAAGGTATCGATGAGCGCAAGTGAAATGCCCAACATAGTGCAAGCTTCGCAGACTAAGATGTATGGTTACAAAACTATGACCTGAACACTTCATCCAAATTGTCCATCTACTTGTAAATTTATGACAAAAAAAATGATACAAAATTCCATTCACATTACTTTTTCTGTTAAAAAAATGTCACCAGGTCTAAACTTATAACACCCAATATATTATCGATAGAAGGCTTGAACAACCATCGAACTGGACAAGTGTTTGTCGGGGACATAATGGTCATGTATAACACCTACTTAAACAAGGAAAACAAAACTAGATGCATTATGCGTGCTGACATGACAGACAACAAAGCCATGATGACAGTGACACTGACTATCCCTACACAACTTGTTCAGAAACATGTAGAAAAGATCTTTCCAGGTAATGGGATATCCATAACAAATTTCAATATATTACTGAAAACAATATATGCCCATGGTGATTGTGATCAGATTATATCGCTCAATGAAACAAGTATTGTGGAAAAATTTCCCACGGTTTGTTTAGAATATTGTTTCGTACCAGACACAACAATCAACCAACTCACACAGAGCAATGAAATTTACCCAATCAGAACCATTGGTGCAATTGTCACACTTGCAAGAAAACTTGGCTCGCAACACATTCTCCATGTAAAAGATGGAGAGTCAGAGAATGACAAGGCAATAATATCGTTCTCCATATCCAGTTTTGTCCTTTACTTTCACATGCTCATATATCTCAATTATCTTACAAAACTATTACATTGTTCCATATTGTAGCTACAATTGTTCGACAACTATTCAAATTTATTTTCCTCAATGGAAGAACAACTGCATAAAGGGAAATTTCCACTTATGCTTTTCAAAAATATAACAAATAAAAGAGATTTTAAAGAAATGATCTTTCACACAAACCAAATAAAATTTGTAACATAATTGTGAACATACATAGTATATGATCTCAAGAAACTAACTAGCTCGACAACTGTTGTACGTATACATCTACAATTCCATCCACACTTTTCACATAAAAATTTCCTTAAACAATTTTGTGCATCTTTTTTGTTGTACACTTGTATATTATATTGTTCAATATATTAATTACTATGCTCACGTGCATAGTTTGAGGGTGTTTTGGTTGCAACAAATGCATACTCAACCCCCTTTGAGCCTGTATGTTCCAAATGAAACTCTCATGCTTATTCCTGCTTTCATAAATTATGATACAATTGATTGCCTACGATGCAGTAAAAAATTCCCTTACATATATAGACATTGCCTCAATGCTGCCATTTGAACCCTCAACAACACAATTGTACATTGTACAATTAGACAACCTGTATTACAAGATGTGATTCTTGGGTTGGTAGAATTTTCATATGAAGTAAACCTACAGAAAAAGGCAAACAATGTCTACATGTTACGTGACTTTCGCGTCCATATAAAATTTACATTAAATGAGGACAATGCCATACTTCATATCGATTGAACCGAATTTTTTTGTTCATATCATGCGTTGACAAGAAATGAAATAATGTGATCTGTATCTTTCCATGCTACCCAATCAAGATATGAATAGATTTTTGCAGTGCCATGGAAAAGTGAATTGGAAGTGCATAAGATTGTTCATTCTAGGAATGAGAAGCATGAGGAAAGACCTCATACAAAGTACCTAACTGTGAATAAATCAAGTCCATCCTTTGAGCCGTCAAAATGGATTTCTCCTAGGAATGAAACCATCAAGTATTTTCAATAATATTGCAAATTTGGCATTTTTCAAACTTCATTAAGTTAAATGTTGACACTCTTTTCCAGAACTAGTAATGTTAGAACATTGTCATGTCAACGTGATGTTGGTTCATAGTACTATTAGAAGCAAATTTTCATAGTGATATTTGTTCATAGTAATATAGTAATCGGAAAATTTCTTGGTGCTCAGTTGGGGATTTGGTTATATATAGGATATAATGCCCAATCTCCGCTGATTTTTTCCTGTCTTGTGTTTGGCAGACATTGTTCATGTGCTTTTGTACTATAGTTCAAGGTTCTCATAGGCCTGGTTTTTGAATTATGGTTGGATGATAGATTCAAGATCTTAGCGGTTTTTCTATGATATTAAATAATATACAATACCTTCCTTTCATTTTAATGTAATCCCTGTGAAGAAAATGTAATATGTAGTTCATTTTAGCATTTTTACTTGAATGATGGAATTGCCAAAATTATTCTTTAGAAATATTTTGAAATAAAAGGATATATGCTAGGTGAAGTCGAATGGGACTATGATATCAACCACATAAACTTAAATTTAAAATTCTTCGTTGTTATAATTACAGTCAAGTTGATAGTACAATAATTTTACTTGAACAACCCTCCATTGATTTTTCTGTAGCTTTTTGATGCTTCTCTTATGCACACACATCCTGGAAAGTATAACTATGACTCACTTTCTCTATTCCTTGATTGAAGAGAATGTTCACATGTCTAACACACTTCATAGTTACTGTTAATACCATCAATGGGGCTTTGTTAAGACCAATTCCCTCTTCTGAAAATTTCCCTCCCCTTTCTTTTTCCTCTCTACTTTCCCTTTCTGGTTACTTGGTCATTTTTCGTAAAATGTCTAAGTGCGCAGGTTGGTAAATTCACGCGTTCACATTTACACTGATTCTTTTATATCACGAGTCCAACATATCACTTCCCCATTCCATACTCAACAACTATTTAAATCGTGTGTTCTCGACCAGACGGGCTCAAGAATGCGCTTCGATTGTTTCGCCCCCCTATAAACAACACCAAGACTTCCCTGATATACAAATTGACAACCAAATTCTCCTTTCTTTTTCCCCTCTACTTTCCCTTTCTGGTTACTTAGTTTTTTTTTTCCGAATATGTCTCATGATTTTATATCATGAGTCCGACCGACCACTTCCCCATTCCATGCTTGGCCACTTTTTCGATCGTCGATTCCCAGGTAGGCGTGATAAACATTGCACTTCCATTGTTCTGTGACCTACAAACAACACCCAGAGTTCTGCGATATACAAATTGACCACCGAATTCTGCCATCATGCCATGTTCCATGTTACACATTTTGCAATCAAAATTTTAGAGACATACAATTTGACCATTGGGCCATCACGTATCCTAAGTATACCTTGTGACCCTATTTTGAATCTCGACCGACTGCTTTCCATACTTGGCCATTTCTTGGAATCTCTTTCCCGGTTCGTCGGGTTGGCAGGTTCACGAAATGTCCAATACTTAATCTCTCTTCATCGTCCCCGCCACCTTCACACTTCTTTCTAAATATGCAATTATTAAGATTTAATGCTAATAGCTCATCATCTAGGAACCATAAAGATTGTCATTAATGAGAGAAAGGCTCGAGAAGATCTCCCATTAATACGAATTAAACCAAGATTTGCGGAGGGTTATGTTATCCCTTCCAACTATTCATTTCAAACATCACAGAATATCTTTCGCGCGTCGTCGGGTTGGAGGCTTCATGAAATATCCAATCCTTAATCGTTCTTCATCGTCCCCACCACCTTCTCACTTCTTTCTAAGTATGCAATTAGTAATATTTAATGGTAAGAACTCATTACACAGGAACTATAGAAATTGTCATTAATTAGCAAAAGGCTTGAGGATATCTCCCATTGATACACATTAAACCAAGATTTGCGGAGGGTTATATTATCCCTTCTGAGTGTTCATTTCAAACATCATCTAGAGAAAACAAACGTTCTCGTCAACTTATGGCAGCAAATCGACAAGAGTTTTTTCGAGATACAGTAAACACCTTCGGTAATGATGACCAGAACTTACAGTGGTCCAGGGCATATTCTTACTACTCATCCCCTTCTACCCAGAAGGAGTAAGGAGATGGTCCCTTGGTGTGCTAAGAGATATATTTCAAGCTAAATAATTCCAAGGCGACCTCCTCTGCTCAGACAACCCCCCCTGTGTTTATTTGTTTTATAACCCTATAAACGTGTATATCCTGCCCCCTGTGTTTATTTTTTTTGTAACCCTATAAAGATGTATATCCTGCATTCGCTCTGTATACCCATCGCCCACTCCAAATTTCAATGATTTTGCAGAAATGCACAAAATAATGGATGATGCAGAGGTTGATGTGGTCGATTTCGATCCCGAAGAAGATGATCTGATGGACGATGATACGACAATAGATGATGGCAATGCAGACATTGTTCCCACTCATGCGCCCAAATAGAAATCCACCATAATGGGGGGCACTTCCCAGCTCGGCGATGGCGTCCCTAACAAGAACTGTTGACCACCTATTTCGACTAGGGGGTCAACTCCATGTACTGTGAAGATATGCACCTGATGGTGCTACCAAGTTGAATATTTGTTGGTTCTACAAGGCATTGTTTTGGCCTTCAACACATATTTTTGTAATTGGAATTTCCACTCCCCTATGTGGGATAATAATATAATGGGTCTGCATGGATCATAGTTTAGGTTGTTTTCCTAGGAATTTATCATTATATAAGTCCTTTCATCGAGTGTTTTTTTTCCTTAGGTTATTAATTTGGCCTAACCAGCCTTATTAATTTCCCTTGAGTTTTTCACTCCCACAATAATCCTCCAAAGTGGTGAAATGAATTCTAATGGTTGATCCCTATGGTAGATATGGTCTAGGAATATTGTAAATGACCATGATAGACATATCCTAGAGTCTTTTAGAATTCCGTCGAGTTTTAATAGTTTTTTTTAATTTTTTAAAATTACATAGTTAATGGTAATTTTAATTATATTTGATGTAAAAATGTAAAAACTAGGTCCTTGGGATTTTTATAGGGGTATTTGTACTCAAAATAAATGGAATGAGACACCCTACACCATTGTACCATGTTTCAACTCAATTGGACAAGTTTTGCTAGGTCATTGTCCATGAGGAGTCCAAGTCAGTCTATAGTCAACAATTTAATTGTTTAATTGACAAAGTCAAAATGTCAATTTTTTGTAATAATGAAGAAAAAATGTTTGAGAGAGAGTGGGAAAGGTTTCCTAATATTTTTCCTAAGTTGGAAAAGTAATTTTCCACTTAAAGGAGAACCCCTTGCTTAGCCAACAACTTAAAGTGGTGTTCCCTAGCTAATTGACATGTGGGACTTAAAAAGTTTAAGTGAAAAAAGCCATATAAACCCTAAATTCACCCTCCTTGGCGTCTAACTTAATGTTTGACCATAGGAAAATGTGTTTTCCCCCTTTCCTCACTCAACCCTCAAACCCTAACTTACCAAAACCCTAAAAGTGAATTTTCCTTGACTTTGTCTATTTCTCTTGGAGGTGTGACACTTGTAACTCATCCAAGAGGGGTAACTCTTGGCTCCAAAGTATAAATAATGGCCTCCCCTCCTCATTTCACATGATCTATATCAGTGCAAGGTTACTCTACCCATTTCTCTCCTCTCCTCTCCATTCGCTCCCACTCTTCTCTCTCATTCTTCTTGCTCTCTTTTTCTTTTCTCAAGCTTGGGAAAGTATTTGTCCTAGCTTGCTTCTAATACATGCAATCTTTGGAGGATACATTGTGTGAAGAGTCTTATTGGTTCCATATTTCTTAATGAGGTGATTTTGTTCTAGGTATTTCTTGTTTTCATTGGTTATAGATCTACAGTAGGGATCCCAAGAAAAGTATTTTGTTTGGGTAGATGTTTTGGTAGTATTATCATAGATATAGTGAGAATATATTGTAGATATAACAAAGTATTTTGTTTTATTACATGAATGTTCTCACCCCTTTCTCTTTCTGTAGCATTGTTTCAAGAAATTTGCAGGTCACCTAAGGGTTGTGAAGATAGATTTCAGATCTGGAAATCTTCTTCATCATCCACTTAAAACCTATAATATTTTATGTTCTTCTTTTATGTTCATTTCTCTATATTTGGGTGGATTTTTGTTTTTAAATAGACCAAAAACAAATATATATATTTCTGGGTTTGTACTATAAATTTCTAGTTTCCATAACAAAACTTTTTTGCAGATTTTTTGTCATTTTTGCAGCTTTTCCAACAAGTTTTACTTGTTGGTTTTTTGCAGGTTTGTGACAGAAATGTGGAGGAACAACCCATTTGGGGCCATTTAATAAACTCCTCCTAAGAAAGGGTATTAAATACCCCCTTCTTATTCTCCCTTATCAAGTTGTAAGCAATCCCAAGAGAGTCTCTAGGGCTTGCAGTTCTCAAGCAAAACAAAATTTCTGCGTTTTTAATTTCTAGTTTACCTACACCTAGGAAAGAGTTTGGCCAACCCAACCATCCTATATCATAAGGCTAGGAACTTAGTTTTGTTTTCAGCATTTCTTTTTATTTCTATTTTTCCCCACTTGTCCTTAAGACAAGTTTGTGTGGCTAGGATTAGTTTCCTTTCAAGTTCTTTTATTCTTTATTGTTTTCCTACACCTAGGAAAGAGTTTGGCCAAGCCAACCATCCTATATCGTAAGGCTAGGTGTTAGATGATGGTTTATTACTTCTAATGCTTGTATTTCATGGTTTATATTTAGATCTTAGAATATTTTGTCATTTCATTTCTTAAGCCGTGGAGGCATAATAACTTACTTGTGTTTTTAAAGCTAGTTCTTTCTTGTCAAGTATTTGTTTTGCTTTCAAGTTCAATCATTTAATATCTTTCAATCTTAAGAAATTTAATTTAATTTACTTTTCAAGAACTTTACATTGCAAGAACATACTCAAATTAACTTAACTAATTCTTAAGGCTCAATTTACCTTAGATCCATAAGGCTTCAATTTATCTAGTTAATTAGAACACCTTTAACTGTCCCAACTTTGCCAACAAAAAAGGGACTTAAGGAAAAGGCAGAGGGTGCTAGATCATGGATGGTCTCACGACACTATGTGTCCCCCTTGTTGGAGTACTTTTGTTCCCTGTATTTACCTGTGGATCTAGGGTGTGGCCTTGTTTGCCTCATTTCTTGAGCACCCAACAGTATTTTTGGTATAAGTGGGGACAGTTCTAGGGAAGTCACACAGTTTTAGGATTTACACTTTAACTTAATAAACTTAATCAATACTAAAACTTAATCCACCTCAAATTGGTATATTTTCTTAATCTTTTGATGGTTTATTCTCTTTAATTTTGCAAGCATTTCACTTAAGTTACTTTACATGCAATTTTATTTGAGCACTTGTGGATAATTAACTAGTAGTTGCACACCTCTTTCCCATGGAGGGTTTTACTTGATTTATATTTCACCCCTTGAATTTGTGCATCTTGTGGATGCACTTCTTGTTTGGGTTTCTATTTGCGTTGATGCCATTGAAGACAACCCCTTGAAGTTGCGCATATTGTGGAGGCATTTCATTGTTTGGGTTGTTGGCTTGTTGTGTTGTGGTGATCTTCTTTGAGTTATATTTTCTATCCCTGCACAAATAAGTCAAGTTAGTTTAGTTAGTGCTTGCCTATTTCATTTTTTGATAGTTGTATATTATTGTTGTATCTTTAGCATTATTTGTATTCTTTGTATAGATATTTGTTTCATTTACTTGTATCTAATTCAATTGTTTTGTAAAGTAATTTTTTTGTATCTAGTTGTAAAATTTGTAAAGTCTAATCTCTTTTTAACTTTAATTGACCCCATTACCCAACCTTAGGCACTATTCTTAGTTGAGTTAGGAAAAGGGATGCTTCTCATTGAAATATTGCACTTTGCATTGTTTGCCTCTCATATAGGCTAGATCCCTTAAACCATTAATCAATTAAAATCAACTCCTATAACACTTTAATCACTCACATAGTAACTATGGTCTACCCCCCTTTGCTTCCCTAGGAGTAACCCTAGATGAAAGAAGTTCAAGTCAAGGTGACAGTGGGCTTGAACTTAGACATTGTGTCTTTAAGGACACACTAAGTGGATCGAGACTTAATCCACGTTTTCAAGTGTGTATAAGGACGAAAACATCTTTGGCGCCGTTGTCGGGGATAATTCTTTTATCCTTGGCCTTAATGAATTAATTTAATTTATTCTTTTAAAACTAAGTAATAAATTTCTCCCTATTGTTTTTTTTACTTGGGTTGGTTTTTCATTGTTTTCTTACTCTCCAAGTGGCGACTCCATTTGAAAACCTCTTTGAAATATACTACAAGGAGAAATCCTTGTAGTTTTCTTGAAATTCTTGGAGGAGAAACAATCTTTGATTTCCATATCTTGTTGTACATAATAATCTAACAACTTTTAGTTTTCCTTCTTGTTTTTGCTTTGTTTGGTGCTCTTGTTTTTTTGAGATAAAATTGGTCATCTGGCGACTCCACTTTAAAATAATTTGACAAAGTATTCTTCAAGGAGGAATTCACAACTTGTTTTTCTTCATCCTTGAACTTGAAAAATTTGTTGGATGAAGTTAGACGGTTTTTCTTCTCATTGGATCCTTAGTAATTATTAGGTCTGAGTCCTTTTCTTTAGACCTTCTAATGATCTAGATAGAAATGGGCACCTTCTTAAAACTAATTGATTTATCCTCATGATATATCTGAAGATGTTATTGAAAACTTGCATGAATTTCATAATTATGATGATGTCAGTGCTCATATCAGGGCCTTTGGGCAGTGTATTGATGAATGGTTAGATTGACCTATTTATGAGGATGTTCTAATGGAATTGTTTGTCATGAATCTTTGTGAGGAATATGATTACTATTGGTTTCATGACTTTGAAGATAATACATTTAAGGCCATACAAGATTTGTTGCATGCCTTTTTGGAGATATTTGGGGATGATCAGGATAAAACTTACAATGAATTGGTTGACGCTTTTATGGAAAAATGGAAGAAGAAAAATCTTCCAGGTATAAATACAATCGGTTCAGATATAAAGATGGATTTTCCACCAGATCCCATTGAGGAGCTTAAAGGAATCATTATGAACATGAAATATACCCATACTAAACAGTGTGAGGCCATGCAATCGAACCATACTAGACAATATGAGGCCATGAAGGAACAATTTATGGCCATGGAAGATCAATTAGAGATCATGAAGGCTCGTCTCACAGAGGATGAGACTTGTTTTGAATATCCATACCCCATAGAACTTGAGCTTCACAGTGAAAAAGACAAGGAAGTTCATAGGGAAATTTCGGATGAATCCATGGATGAGACAGTGACCGATTTTGGGGAGATAAAGGAATTTGAGTTTGAAATTGTTGAATATCTAGTTAATTCAAGTCCCTACCCTCCTCCTGAGGAACCAATATCTTTAAAGGAGAAATTTGACAACATTAAGGAAAATAGTTTAATGGTTCCTTTGACATGTTCATTTTCAACCTCTCAACCAAAAGATGACTTTATGAAGAATAATGGGAGAATCGAAGGCAACTTCAGTTTATCTGTTTCATTTCATTATGAGTATTGGTTGGCTTTCCACCTTGACATCCATGTTCAACAAAGTATCAAAAATTTACATGGCTTTTCAAACTCCAATGTTTGGTTGAATAGAAGAAGATTCATGATTCTTTGTTGGTTCTTTCTCACAAGAAACTCCAAGTTGATAAAACTTGGGAAGGGATCTTCTGTGATTCATTCTGGACAAGGATGTTTCAGACATTTGTGGATTCATTCCATCCATTGCATGGATGGTCATAACATATCTCTAACCCTTCTCCTTTATTTTAAGTTTTGTATTATTTCATTTCGTTATGTAATCATATTACTTAGATTTTTCATTGTATCATATTGTTGATTAAGGTTGGTTGTCATTGATGTCAACCCTTGAAGAAATACCTGTAGCTTTAAGGTTTGGGTAATGGACCCAATATTTTTTGATGTAAATATGACTCATTATTTTTTTTTTATGGTTGATAAGAAGTAAAGATGGATGAACTCCAAAGTGGTCCCCTTATGGTGAAAGCCCTCACGGGAAGATGCTTTGTGGAGTAAGAGAACCCATGATTAATTGTGGAATAATGAGATGAAGGAAAGTGAATTTGTCAGGGAAAATATCCTATATGGATATTTCTTGTCATGTCATTTCCAGTGGTATGTGGAACGTCACATAATTCCTCACGGTTAGAGAGTTATGGCCATGAGAAGTTGGAGACCCCAGGTTTGGGTAATGGACCCAAGTTTGTTTGATGGGTAACAGTATGAGTTATGATATATTTTTAGATAATAATATTCTATTTGGATAATACATGTCATGCCATTTCTGGTGGTATGTAGAACGGTACATAACTCCTCACGCTTTGAGAGTTATGACCTTATGAAGTTGGAGGACCCTCACATGTCATCTAGAAGCCCCAAAAGGTCAAAGTAGTCAAAGTGGTTTAAGAGATTTTAAAAGGTAAATAATAAAGTGAAGTGATGAGTGTATTATAATTCAAAGTGAATACAAAATAAAT
>ML790240.1:191587-204922 GCA_009831015.1 Picea engelmannii
ATTATTTCAATAATAAATTTAATTGATAAATTAGAAGTGGACCCAACCCTAAAATAAAGAAAGTGGGCCAAGTGACCTAGAAGATGTTTTTAAGGAAGCTACTTGGAGAGTATAAATAAGAGGCAAGGCTCTCTCATTTGAATAACACTTGAGCATATTGAATATATATAGGTGTTTGAGGTAACCAAAGGATATCTAAGCCAAAATTTTGAGGAAAGTGAAGAAAAGAAGGCCGAAATGCAAGGAAGGATAAATTCTTTTGATGGTGCTTTCTAAGGTATGTTATTTACAGGTCATCTCACCATTTTCACTATAAATTTTTTTCTATAATGATTCAAATCCTGAAATTTCTATGAAAGTGAGAAAACATATCCCAATATATATGGTTAAAAATTAATCCTGTGAGTCATTGTATTTTGGGAGTTAAACTCCGTGGAAAATAGGGTTTGTGGCCAGTCCTGAAACTAGTTAAAATCAAGTGTTTCGGGTAAAAATGTCATAAATTATTCATAACAGATCCAAATTCAGTGAGACCAAATGTGTTGGTTAGGGTACAGTCTATAGTATGTTTTTTTAATAGTTTTATATCATTTCATAAAATATTTTGTGCGGGGCACACTCTACAAGGTCGCTCTCTAGAATAAGCTAGAATTTAGCAAGGTATGCCATTTTTTCTATAACTCCTTTTTTGAGAGGTTCCAAGTAGTGACACTTGGAGGAATTGCACAAAACACATTGAATAAAATTTTGTATCAGTTTTAGATATTTATACATTACATGTTCAAAGTTATGATTACTTCAAGTTAGGGTTGTTGACTAATCCAAAACTAGGCATGTGGGACTAAAGAAAAGTTTGATGAAAAAGCTAGTCTCTTGTTTTTAAAGTAAGGAAGGTTTACAGGAATGTGATCATATACACCAGGTCTATTACAGAGCTACAAATCAATTTTGGATGATGAAATTGATGAGGTATTTTGGTTGTGGTACATGTTGAGTACATGATTGAGACAAGTAGTTGATGAGTTGGAGCACATACATGAGGTGTATAGTTGATGATGTTGGTACATATTGATGAGTCATAGTTGATGAGTAGTTGACACATGATTGGTACATACTTGGTACATGGTTGTATGCACTTGTTTTTGGTATAGGTTGATTACAGGTTGGTGCATGGTTGACGCACTTGTTTTGGTACAGGTTGATTACAGCTTGGTACATGGTTGGATGCACTTTTTTTTGGTACAGGTTGATTACAGGTTGGTGTATGGTTGATGCACTTATTTTTGGTACATGTTGATTATAGGTTGGTGCATGGTTGATGAACTTGTTTTTGGTACAGGTTGATTACAAGTTGGTGCATGGTTGAGGCACTTGTTTATGGTATAGGTTGATTACAGGTAGGTGCATGGTTGATGCACTTGTTTATGGTATAGGTTGATTACAGGTTGGTGCATGGTTGATGCAATTGTTTATGGTACAGGTTGCTTACAGGTTGGTGCATGGTTGATGCACTTGTTTAAGGTACAGGTTGATTATAGGTTGAGGTACAGGTTGGTGCATGGTTGATGCACTTGTTTATGGTACAGGTTGATTACAGGTTGAGGTACAAGTTGATGCATGGTTCAAATTTATTGGTACAGGTTTACAATGGTATATCTCACAATGATAGTGTGACAGTGGTTCCATCATTCTACTTCTACTTCAGGGTGGCAGGATAGGGAAAGGACAGGTGGTTGTAGCCACCTTCCGGTTGTAGCCGAAGAACATTGGGGGTTGTATCCTCCTTCTAGTTGTAGCCAGAGAATTGAGGAGTTGGAGATTCCCTCAAGTTGTAGCCTAAGAAACTAGGGGGTTGGAGCCTCCTTCCAGTTGCAGCTGGAAAACAAAGGAAGTTGGTGCTTCCAATGAATGTAATTATTCAAGACATATAAGAAAATACATTCTGTGGTTTTCTCCCAATTTTAGTTTCCACGTAAAACACTGGTGTACTGTGTATGTGTATGATTGTTCATTTGTTCATTGCTTATTTACTCTGCAGTTATTGGATGATAATGTTTCATTGATATAACACTTGGATTATATGGTTAAAAGGGATTAAATTTCTCTATTACTGATTCACCCCCCCCTCTCAGTAATCCAACAAGTTTCATTTTGTAATTGTTGTACAATATTAGTTTCATTTATGTGATTATTGTTTATAACATTTCATATATTCATTTGTTTATACATGTATTTATGTTGGGTATTGGTGAGCACTGTATTTTGTAGATTCTGGATTCTCGTATGCTCTTCTTCTCAATTGAAGATCAAACACACGTCCCCGTGTGGAGCCAAATGTTGACAACCTGTTTTGACTAGGGGGTGAACTCCATGTACCATGAAGATATGCACCTAATGGTGATACCAAGTTGAATACTTGTTGGTTCTACAAGGCATTGTTTTGGTCTTCAACACATATTTTTGTAATTGGAATTTCCGCTCCCTTGCGTGGGATAATAATGTAATGGGTCTGCATGGATCATAGTTTAGGTTAGTTTCCTAAGAATTTATAATTAGAGAAGTCCTTTCATAGAGTGTTTTTTTTTCATCAGGTTATTAATTTGGCCTAACCAGCCTTATTAATTTCCATTGAGTTTTTCACTCCCACAATAATCCTCCAAAGTGGTGAAAGGTGTTCTAATGGTAGATCCCTATGGTAGCTAGGGTCTATGAATATTGTAAATGACCATTCTAGACATCTCCTAGAGTCTTGCAAAATTCCATTGAGTTTTAATAGTTTTTTAAAAAAATTTAAAATTACCTAGTTAATGGTAATTTTAATTAAATTTGATGTAAAAATGTAAAAACTAGGTCCTTGGGACTTTTGATAGGGGTATTTGTACTCAAAATAAATGGAATTATACCCCCTACACCCTTGTACCAAGTTTAAACTCAATTGGACAAGTTGTTTTAGGTCGTTGTCCATGAGGAGTCCAAGTCAGTCTAGTGTCAACATTTTAATTACTTAATTGACAAAGTCAAATTGTCAATTTTTTGTAATAATGAAGAAAAAAGGTTTGAGAGAGAGTGGGAAATATTTACTAACCTTTTTCCTAAATTGGAAAAGTAATTTTCCACTTAAAAGACCCCCCATTTCTTATCCAACAACTTAAAGTGGTGTTCCCTAGCTAATTGACATGTGGGAATTTAAAAGTTTAAGTGAAAAAAACCACCTAAACCCTAAATTCGCCCTCATTTGTGTCTAAATTAATGTTTGACCATAGGAAATGGTGTTTTCCCCCTTTCCTAACTCAACCCTCAAAACCTAACTCACCAAAACCCTAACTTACCAAAACCCTAAAAGTGATTTTTCCTTTACTTTGTCTATTTCTCTTGGATGTGTGACACTTGTAACTCATCCAAGAGGGGTAAATCTTGGCTCCCAAGTATAAATAAAGTCCTCCCCTCCTCATTTCACATGATCTATATCAGTGCAAGGTTACTCTACCCATTTCTCTCCTCTCCTCTCCATTCTCTCCCACTCTTCTCTCTCATTCTTCTTGATCTCTTTTTCTTTTCTCAAGCTTGGGAATGTATTTGTCCTAGATTGCTTTTAATACATGAAATATTTGGAGGATACATGGTGTAAAGAGTATTATTGTTTCCATATACACCAAGAAGACTAGTCTTCTTGTTACTTAGATTATGTAATGATACAAGCACAATAGAAAACGAGTATGTGGATAAAATATTGTACTAGAAAATGATGATTTTGCAACAATGGGGCTTGTTTGAGACCAATTCCCGCTTTTGAAAATTTCCCTCCCCTTTTCTATTTTCCCACTCTCTTTTATTCCCTTCTTTTCCCTCTTTTATACTTAATCGAATTCCCCTTTATTTTTCCCCTCTACTTTCTCTTTTTGGTTACTTAGTCATTTTTCTGAAAATGTCTAAGTGCACGGGTTGGCAGACTCACAGGTTCACATTTCCACTCATTCTTTTATATAATGACTCTGATAGACCCTTTCCCCATTCCATATTTAGCCACTTTTTCGATCGTGGATTCCTAGGCAGGCGGGCTCTTGATTTCACTTCCATTGTTCTGTGACCTACAAACAACACCCGGAGTTCCGTGATATACAAATTGACCACCAGACTCCCATATCATTCCCTCTTCCATGTTACAC
This sequence comes from Picea engelmannii, assembly GCA_009831015.1. Lineage (NCBI taxonomy): Eukaryota > Viridiplantae > Streptophyta > Pinopsida > Pinales > Pinaceae > Picea > Picea engelmannii. The sequence continues at coordinate 195,754 of ML790240.1, forward strand.
ATTTTTCACTCAAAAGTTCTGAGGATCCCTTGTCACCCTATTTTGAAGCTCGTTCGATCGCTTTCCATACTTGGCCATTTCTTGGAATCTCTTTCACAGATCGTCGGGTTGGCGGTTTCACAAAATCTCCAATTCCTAATCATTGTTCCCCTTGCCCATCACCTTCTCACTTCTTTCCAAGTATGCAATTAGTAAGGTTTAATGCTAACAACTCATGATAAAAAACCGTAAATATTTTCATTAATGAGCTAAAGGCTCGAGGATACAGTCACACTGACTATCTCTACACAACTTGTCCAGAAACATGCAGAAAAGATCTTGCCAGGTAATGGGATATCCATTACAAATTTCAATATATTAGAGAAAACGAGTCTGACCGACCGTTTCCCTTTTCCATACTTAGCCATTTTTTCGATTGCAAGTCCCTGGAAAGGCGAGCTCAAGATTGCACTTCCATTGTTCTGTGACCTACAAACAACACCTAGAGTTCTGCGATATACAAATTGACCGTTGGACTGCCCCATCATTCCCTCTTCCGTGTTACACATTTTGCACTCAAAATATTCTGAGACATACAATATGACCGTCGGGCCCTCACCTCTCCTAAGTATCCCTTGTAACCATATTTTGAATCCCGACCGACTGCTTTCCATATTTAGTGATTCCTTAATCGCTCTTCCACATCCTCGCCACCTTCACACTTCTTTCTAAATATGCAATTAGTAAGCTTTAATGCTAACAGATCATCATGCATGAACCGTAAAGATTGTCATTAATGAGCGAAAGGCTCGAGGATATCTCCCATTAATACACATTAAACCAATATTTACAGAGAGTTATATTATCCCTTCCAAGTGTTCATTTCAAACATCATGGAATGTGTTTCACAGGTCGTCAGATTGGTGGGTTCACAAAATCTCCAATCCTTAATTGCTCTTTGTCGTACCCGCCACCTTCGCACTTCTTTCTAAGTATGCAATTACTAATATTTAATGATAACAACTCATCATGCAGGAACCGTAGAGATTGTCATTAATGAGTGAAAGGATTGAAGAGATCTCCCATTTACATGCATTAGACCAAGATTTGTGGAGGGTTATATTATCCCTTCCGAGTGCTCATTTCAAGCATCGTCTGGAAAAAACAAACGTTCTCGTCAACTTATGGCAGAATCTCAGCAATAGTTCTGTGGATATACAGTGAACATATTTAGGCGTGAGGACCATAACTTCCAGTGGTCCAGGGGATATTCTTATTACTCATCCCCTTCCACCCAGAACGAAGTAATTTGGACCTCTAGAATTTCTCATGCAAGTCGTGTCCCTGAAGTCTTTGAATTTAAAGAGGTGGTCTCTTGGTGCGCCAAGAGATATATTTCAAGCCAAATAATTATTCCACCTCGGGACCACTCTCCTATTTCTTTATCACCTCAGGTCTTCCCCAATATGTTGAGATTGCCAGAGCCAACATTGACCTTCAGAGAAGAAGACTGTAAGGAGTTCCTAAAAAAGAATGATAACAGGTTGGACCTCTTACCCAAGATCCTGGAAGACCCGACGACAATTCCTGAATATATCACAAGGTTGCAGGTTAGTTCGTTTAGAAATCCATTCCAAGAAATTGCCTGGCTGTTTACAAGAATAATGTGACAAGAATCCATAACAAGCATTTCCCGCATGATTCTTTATATTTTGTATTTTATGGTCAAGGAACATCCATTTTTTTATTGGGGGAAGCTAATTTCCATTGAAATATGTTCCCAATTGTCACAATTCAAACAATAGAAGAAATTGTATATGTCATCCTACTTGGTTTTCACAATAGCACATTGATGTCCATTTCCAAAACTATCCGTGTCCAAGAAGGTAAACTGTGAATTCGACCCAGTAACCTTTTGGTACCAGGCCTTGTGGAGGCACAAGGCCTCCCATTGTTTTTATAAGGTTTTTAATGACTTTGTCTTAGTTTTCAAAGATTTATTGTTAGGAAAGGATTCTCCCCGGATGTCTGACCAGGCAACCAAGTTTTTGGATAGGAAGGGGAAACTTGAACAAATGGAGAATTACAGTGTAATAATGATTTTTGGCTCCAAGGAAAATCTTGATTTCCTTCCATGTCACATTACAGACATAATGTTTGTTACAAAAATAACAAGGCAATACAACTACTGGTTTCATTTTTTCCATGAGAAAAGAAAAAAGTAGTTCATTCCTTTGCCTTGGAAAGTCAGGGAATTTGTGTTCAGGAACAGTAATAAGATTGATGAATTCGCAGGCCATTTCAACAACTTGAACATAAGATATGCTGAAAGGCTAAGAGATTTCGACCCTAATGGTATTTTTGTAGAACATTTACTAACAGTTGGATTTAGCAATTCTTTTATCCATAAACTCTTGAACGAAGACAAAGACAATGACGACAACACTCCTTCTCTTGACGTTGGTGACCTAGAGACATTGCAAAGCACCAATGAATTTTACAAACAACATGGAAAATGCCCCAGTGAGAAGAGTGTCCAATCCCCAGCTGCCACTCCCAAGAGTACGACATCCCAGAGCATCGATCCAATGAACCACCCCAGTAAGAAAGAACCTTCCTCGGGGAAAAAATGATAGTTCTCATAAGCTTCCCATGAGGAAGAAGAGAAAAAACGTTGTGGAACAAGCGAAATATCCTGGAACTAAAAGTGAAGAGATGGAACTTGATATTGATCTGGATAACGTATTCTGCAATGTTGATCATCCTAGGGATGTGATCCACCATAATCCCCTAATGGAAATAACTCAGACCGAGATATTTGACGAAGATGAATCCTTTGTATTCCAGAGCATTGTTTTTGGCAACAAATCTAAAAATTTAATTATTGAAAAGAGAGATGTAAGAAATAAGAAAGGGAAATCTCGTTCAAAGATTAACCTTAGGAACATGCAACCATACCAAATCTCTCGACTTCACTGAGTAGCCAGAGATGCTCTTGATGATTCCATTGGAGGCCTTGAGGCGGAGAATGCCAGACTGAAGGAACAAATCAAGGAATTGGAGGAAGCTTTGATTCCTATCCCATTGTTTTCCAGTCTTTTAGCAATAACCGTGCCTACCACCCCTGCAGCCAAGTTAAATGGATCCTCCATCCTCCTCACATTGTGTAGAGGCTATGTGGAGAATAATATCAAGAAAATAATTTAGCTAATTACTCAAGCCTGGGAAACATAAAAAAGTATAGCTTCCTTTGGAATGAGGGCACATGAATTCCAGGAATATTTGCAGGTGGATTTAAAAAATGAAGAAGGTTTCTATCTATACATGGTCATCCATTTTGGCATCAATGTCACCAACATGACATAAATGAGAAGAAGAGAACAAGATATCCCCTCCCCAAATCGGATCAAACAATTAAATGCATGCTGGAAAGAGAAAGTTAAGAACCTACATCTCATTGTCCTATCATGTGAACAAGTCATATCAAAGAAAGAAGAATTATTGATAAAGATGACCGAAATAGACTTAGATGGAAGTACCAACATGGTCCAAGACCGCAAATTAATCCTCCACTCCTTGTCCTTAACCAAGCAAGCCTTCAATGAACAAGTTGATATTTTTAAGGGGTTGTGTTTAGAAAAGTTTTACGACATCCTTGAATATGATGAGGATGACGTGGACAACTGGCTAGTGGACTATTCGGTACAAAATGAAGAAATTGAATAGGCTCTGCATAATATTTCTATCTATTTAAGGGAATTATAAAGTGATATTTTCAACATAAAAATCTAGCATGAGATCAACATGGCCCCATGAAAAGCTATATTGAAGAATGGATCCAAAGGGCAATCTAAAATCTCACTGACAAAGGGAAATAAGCGGTGGGAAAGATTCCAGTAACCGTCGACGAGAGAAATAAAAAGGCATCAACAAGAAAATAGCAAAGGGAGATAGATATACCATCATAGTAAGTCTATACTAATCACATACTGCTTCCTTTATCAATCCAGGTATTCCACCTCTTTAAATAGAAATGTCTAACCAAAGACTGATAACTTCCAATTTCTTCTTTTTCAGGTCTTTCTCTCTATCGTCGCCCACTTCTTCTTTCTACAATCCTATTTCTTGTACTTATTTATTTTATGGTCTATGGGAGCCCCAATCCTAGTCTATATGACAAATGAATTTAAATTTTGAGGAATATGTAACATACATTATTATTTTTTGATAAATTTCAAAGAAAACTACTTCGAGAACAATCTTGACGGTGCCTTGTAACCCTCTTTTCAGAATGCAAAGTTAGTTCTATTTATGCATGTTGGTCATATTCTTTTATTTTTATGTGCTCAGAAATGTTTGTCTTGAACTATGTTGGATGTCAGGAAATTGTGTTTATTTAATTTGAAAGTTTAATGTGTGTGATTCCTGGTTCTATTTTCCAGGAACCTTTATTTCAATAAATGAAAAAAACATTTTCTATCGTTTTGTATTGCTTTAAGTCATTACGATGGAAATTATCTAAGTCCCACATTTGAACTATACATGCCCCAGGAAAAACTTAAAGAGGAGTACCACATCTATAAAAACGCAGTAGGATTGACATCCTCATTAGGTTGTCGTTTTGGTCCTAACAGATTCAAGGGTCAATAGACTTGTAAATTCATCTGTAAGAATATCCACAAAAATAGAAACCTTCAATTTTTTTTATCATTGCCAAAAAAACAATCAACTGGATATACATGTTACAAATATACCAGTTGATACTATACTAAACTGTCATAGGCATCTTACAAATATTTTTTTTCTTACAAATATTTCAGTTGGATAGGCATGTTATAAAGATGTACTCTTCCTGGAGAGAAATTGTAGATCAACCTCTGCAAAGTGGGCTTGCTGGTCACAGACAAAAGTTTCAGGAAAATGGCATCTTCCTCTGTCTCGACACCTTATTTTCACACAGTTTAAATTAACTTCAATGAGATGAAAATTCGTGAAAATAAACAATCATGTTAGGTGTTTGTTAATATATAGAAAAAACTAGCAAACATAGAGGTCACACAAGAAGATCAAAGAATCTTCCACACTGGACACATTTTCAAAAAAAATAAAAATTTGTTTCTTTTCCACCACATATAACTTTATTTATTCTAACACATATAGAGAAACTGTAATATTCCATATATAAAAAGTATGAAGAACAAAAATAAAATGCTAGAAATGGCATATGAACAATGATATAACCAGAATAACACCACAATAATACTGAAATGATAACAAAATAACACCAGAAAGAGCACTTCGATTACTGAGAGAAATGTTCATAGGCCTCTTTGAGGGGGAAACCTCCAGTCAAGCAGAGATCTATTACAATAATATCCAAAATAGGGTTCTCATACCCTCGACTCCTATTTATACTAAATATGTCTATCAATAGAACCATCTAGAGGAAGATCCTTGTAGAAGCGGAAGCTTCTATTAGGTCTTCTTACATTCGACTTATTCTACTTTATTGCAAGGCCTTATTAATATTGACCTTTATTACATCGGAATACATTGTTCTACCTATGTGAGGGGTTAGSTCCCTAACATGTCCTCCCCCTTAAAAACATAATTGTCCTCAAGGCTTGAGATGTGAAAATTGTTGTAGAATGGTAGATGTTTCCCAAGTGGAATCTATTGGAGTTGTATCTTTCCATTGGACTAACACTTCCTTGATGGTTCKCTAATGCAGGCGACACTCACACTGGTCCAAAAATGATTGTGGTTGTAGCCAAATGGAACCTTCTTCGTCCAACTCAGGAAGGTTGGTTTGAGTTTGGCACTTAGTTCCAATCACCTTCTTCAAGCATGAAACATGAAAAACATGATGTAGCTTAGAATGACTGGCCAAAGCTAACTGATAGGCCACCTGTCCCACACGCTTGAGAAATGTATAAGGACCATAAAATTTGGGTGCTAGTTTCTGACAATGGTCGGCCTTGAGGGAAGTTTTCTTGTAAGGTTGAAATCGAAGAAACACCTGATCCCCTTCTGCAAAATGACATTCAAAGTGACCTTGATCTGCTTGTTGCTTCATGCGATTATGGGCCATGACCAAATTCTCTTTGAGGGTATGAAGAATAGCCTCTCGAACTGTAAGCATTTGGTCAACCCCATGGACCTTCGAGACACCTGGTAAATATGAGATAACTGATGGTGGGGTTTGTCCATATACCGCTTGAAAAGGAGTCATGTGGGTAGTGTATGGTATGAAGTGTTGTACCACCATTAAGCTAGGGGTAACCATTGAGCCCACTGATTTTTCTTTTCTGATGCAAAACGCCTCAAATATGTTTCCAAACACTTGTTGAAAACTTCCGTTTGACCATCCATCTGGGGATAATAAGTTGTTCTTAGATACAATTGGGTGCCTTGTAGATTGAATAGTTCTTTCCAAAAATTGTTGGTGAAAGTTGGGTCACGATCAGAAACAATAGAATGTGGCATGCCATGAAGCTTGAAGACCTGATCCATGAAAATTTGAGCCACTGTGAATGTTTTAAATGGGTGTTGAAGAGCGCATGAATGAGAATACTTGGAAAGGCGATCAACTACCACCATGATGACTGATTTATTGCCCGATTTAGGTAAGCCTGTAATAAAATCCATAGAGATATACCTCCAAAAAGCAGGTGGAATCGGAAGCGGTTGTAGTGTGCTAGTATACTTGACTGTTTATCCTTTGTTGCATTGACACACATCACATTCGGCCACAAAATTATGAATGTCTTGTTTCATACCATCCCCCAAAAAATAATGTTTGACCCTGTCATAGGTTTTGGTAAACCTAGAGTGCCCAGTTGTGGGTGTAGCATGAAGCTCAAAAAGCACCGTGGATTTAAGTTTTGACTGTTTACTTAAATACAAACAACCTTTGTATCGAAGCTCATCATGGAGCCAAGAGTACCCTGGGGAAACTGGAGAATTTGACTACAATTGTTGTATCAGAAGAAAACTTTTGGGATCATGTAGCCATTCCTGGTGAATGACTTGGAGCCAATCTGGTACAAAGAAGGAGAGAGAAAAAAGGGAGCCTTCATCTTCATATTTTTGGAAAAGTGGATCCGCCACCACATTGTCTTTTCCTTTCATGTAAATGATTTCATAATCATATCCAAAGAGCTTACTCACCCATTTTTGTTTCTCTAGGGAGGAAATGTGTTGTTCCATAAAATACTTGAGGCTTTGATGATCTGTCTTAATTTGGAAGTGTTTCCCCAATAGATAAGGGTGCCACAAATCAACGACATGCAAAATAGACAACCTTTCCTTTTCATAGGTTGATTTGCCCAAATTTTGTTCAGACAGTTGTTTGCTGGTAAATTCCAAAGGCCGACCCTCTTGCATAAGGACAATGCAAATACCTTTCCCTGAAGGATCACATTCCAGGACAAAGGTCTTTGTGAAATTAGGAAGGGCCAGGACTAGAGTGGTGGACATGGCCATCTTCAAGGTTTGAAAAGCCTGAGAAACTGTTGGATTCCAAGTGAAAGAATCCTTTTTAAGGAGTGCAGTGAGAGGTGCCGCAATCTTTCCACAATTCTTAACAAACTTGCGATAATAAACTTAAAGCCCAGAAATGCTTGCAAGATTTTGAGAGTCTTTGGGTGAGGCCAGTATTGCATAGCTTCAATATTTTTAGGATCCACCCTGACGTCATTCTTGCCAAGAAGATGACCCAAGTACTCGACTTATGAGGTGCCAAAAGCACATTTAGATTGTTTCAGGAAAATTTGGTGCTGAGAGAGTAGATGGAGAACACGGTCCACATGAGCAAGATGGTCTATTCAAGTTTTTCTATAAATGAGGATATCATCAAAGAAAAATAATAAAAAATGATGGAGAAAAGGGAGAAAGACATGATTCATGAGGATTTAGAAGGTGGAGGGGGAATTACACAAGCCAAAGGGCATGACCAATAACTCATAGTGGCCCTCATGAGTTCTAAAGGCAGTCTTAGGAATGTCCGCCTCTTTCATACGGATCTGGTGGTAGCCAGAATGAAGATCAAGTTTAGTAAAGAACTGGGCGCCACTCAATTCATCCAAGAGGTCATCAATGACAGGAATGGGAAATTTGTCTTTAACGGTGAGTTTGTTGAGGGCACGGAAGTCAGGACACATGTGCTAAGAACCTTCTTTCTTTAGGACCATGAACATAGGAGAAGAGTAGGGGATCATACTAGGGTGGATAACTCCTGTGTTAAGCAGTTCTTGAACCATTTTCTCAATTTCATTTTTTTGGGAAAAGGGGTGATGATAGGGATAGATATTGGGAGGGAGGCTTCATGGGATAAGGGGAATGGAATGATCATGAACACCACAGGAAGGCGGGAGTCCCTGGGGAGTGGAAAAGACCACTTGATGTTTAGAGAGGATGGATTGGAGGTCTTGCGGCACATAGGGTGTCTCAGTTTCCTGTATGGCATGGAGTTGGGAAATAACGCCATAATGACCTTTTTTGAGTAGCTTTTCCATGCGATGGGAAATAATGACATCCGGTGAACTGACGGTGATGACTTGGAACTTATATTTTTGAACCTCCTGGTCAAATTGCATGGTTAATTCCTTGAAATCCATGAGAATGGGACCCAAAGTCCTTAGCCAGTTTACACCCGACACAATGTCACAACCACTCATGTCGATAGAAAACATATGAGATTTTAGGTGGTAGTCACTAATTTGGAGACACACATTTTCACAATGCCCTCCACATTTCATGGCACCTCCATTGGCAATCATGATTTGGAAATTATTGACTGCATGGATATAGCAATGAGTTTCTTGGGTAATGCGGTGATGAATAAAATTATGGGTGCTACCACTATCAACCAGAATGATGACCTTATGATTTATGTAACCAATTATCTTGAGAGTTTAGGGAGTAGAGAAACCAATGAGATCATTTAGGGAAATGACCGGTTCTACTTTGGGAGGGTTCGAGGGAGGGGTTATGTCCATGGTTTCAGGTGACTCAGACACAAGGGGAGTTTCAACATCCTCTTCCGAAACATCCTCCAAGATGGCCATAAAAATATTTTGTTCCTTACACTTGTGGCCCAGAAAATATTTTTCATCACAATTATAACAAAGGGCTTTGAGTTGGCATTCAACCATTTCAACCCTGGACAATTTTTGGATCTTTAGTGGAG